>OZ018318.1:251559559-251799559 GCA_963969495.1 Ceratothoa steindachneri
AGAGAGAGAGAGAGAGAGAGAGAGAGAGAGAGAAGAGAGTAACAAGGAGTAACAAGGAAAGTAAGTACCCTAGGAGACCTTACGGTCCATTCAAAGAGGGTACCTTTGGACTAGCAATTGAGCGGGCACATGGCTGCTCAATTGTTTTGCGTCCATAAACGGCCACTTTTCAAGACTTTGTCTAGTCTTGACTTGAACTGGTCAACAGATTCACTGTTGACAACTTCCACTGGAAGTGCGTTCCACTTACCGCAGATACTGTAGGTAAAAAGTTTCCACACAGATTGCGGTTGTAACGCTTCAGTTCAAGTTTGAAGCCGTGATTGCGTTCTGTTCTCACTCAGTGTGAAAATATCCCGGTAGTCAACATTGTCGAACCCTCGAAGTATTTTGAAGACTTCGATGAGCTGACCACGCAGTCTACGGGTTTCCAGTGAGAACAGATCTAACTCCCTTAGTCTATCCTCATAACTTTTATGTCGGATAGAGGGAATCAGCTTGGTTGCCCTGCTTGTACGCGTTCCAATCTCGCGATGTCCTTTCGCAATGAAGGACTCCAAAATTGTACGGCATACTCCAGGTGCGGTCGGACAAGTGAGTTGTACAGGCCACAGTACAATCTCCTGGTTCCGATAACCAAACTGGCGCTTAATATAGCCTAGCATCCTTTGGGCCTTTTTCTCCGCCTCAATGCACTGTTTCGAGAACTTGAGGTCACTAGTGATTGTTACACCCAAGTCCTTCTCAGTGTCGGTGGATTCAATAGCAGTGCCCTTAAGGATATACTGAGATTGGGGGTTTCTGTGGCCGATATGCATCACTTTGCATTTTCCCACGTTAAAAGGCATTTGCCACGTGTCCGACCACTCCCCAATCTTCCCAAGATCTTCCTGCAGGCGGGCAGTATTTCCATCCTTTGCAACGTTCATACCAAGCTTGGTATCGTCGGCAAATTTGGAAATCTTCGCAACCATGTCACCGTCCATGTCGTTGACGTAGATGATGAATAGTAGTGGTCCCAGGACAGAACCTTGAGGCACCCCGCTAGTAACGGGCACCCACTCAGAAGACTGTCCATTTACCACCACCCGTTGCCGTCTGCCACTTAGCCAGTTCTCGATCCAGCCGGCTACCTTTCCGTCTATGCCAAGCGCTCGCACTTTCCGGAGAAGGCGGCGGTGTGGTACCTTATCAAAGGCTTTCTGAAAGTCTAGGTACACCACATCCACCGCCTTGTCCCGATCGTGCTCACTGAAAACGAAGTGGAAGAATTCCACAAGGTTCGTCAGGCATGACCGTTGCCTTCGGAAGCCGTGCTGGGAACTCCTCAGTAGCAGGTTTGACTCTAAATACGACGTCACTTTGTCCACCATGATGCTTTCCATGAGTTTACCGACTATCGAAGTGAGACTGATAGGTCGGTAGTTCGACGGTTGGTTACGGTCTCCTTTCTTGAAGATAGGAGTCACCTCCGCCTCACGCCAGTCTCTAGGAACGCATCCGGTCCGGATTGACATGTTAAAGATAGCGCACAGATGTCGTGATACTTCATCGCACACTTCCTTCAACACTTTAGGTAGAAACCCGTCCGGTCCAGGGGACTTATTCGTCTTTAGGTCAGCGATCTTTTTCTTTATTTCTCCTTCGGTGAAGTCCATTGCCTCCAGCTTTTCCCCCGAGTAGGAATCCGTGGGCTGGGGAATGGGACCACACTCTTCAGTAAACACTGAAGAGAAGTAGTCGTTGAGGAGGTTAGCATTTTCTGCATCTGAATGCTTTAATGTCCCCTCCTCATTCCTCAAAGGGCCAATCGTTCGACGGATTGGTTTACGGCTGTTCACATATCCAAAAAACTCCTTGGGATTCTCTTTACAGAGTCTCGCCACTCGGAGTTCCTCAGACCGCTTAGCCGCCCTTATGCTGGACTTCACTCTCCTGGCTAGCCTCCGGTATTCGTCAAAGTCACCCGAGATCTTCGATTGCCGGTACACATTTCTCTTCTCCCTAAGCAGTTGGCCGATTTCTCGATTAAACCACTTAGGTTGAACAGAAGACAGACGGGGGCATTTCAGAGGGATGAAACGCGATTGAAGACTCATGAATGTGGTTTTGAATCTATTCCACGAGTCTTCAACGGCATCGCACACTTCTAGCCTCACGTCAGTCAGTCCAGCTCGAAGGCTTGCAAAGTCTGCTCTTCTCAAGTCAAGTTTCTTTAATTGACTGGCAACAGACCTTACCTTCGGGATCTTGACGCTAAATCTAACTAGCTGGTGATCACTGCCACCGAGCTCTTCGCCTACAGAGATATCCTCAACGATATCATCCTCAGAGGTGAAGACCAAGTCGAGGATATTGTCTCCTCTCGTCGGTTCTCTGACCCATTGAGTGAGGAACTCGTTGTTGGCGAACTCCAGGAGTAGCGCGCTCTCGCCACAGGCTGCTCTGGTTTCCCAGTCAACTTGGCTGTTGAAATCGCCCATAACGATGCACACTCTGCCTTGAACCAGCTCACCCAGCAGCTGGTACAGTTCCCTGTCCTTCTCAACAGGTTGGGAAGGGGGTCTGTAAAGCACCAGGGTCCTGTATTTGGCAGGACCAATCTCTAGGTCAACGCCTAGGAGCTCGTGGTCGGATATAACGTTGGAGTTCGTAGATTTGATTGTGAGAGAGAGAGAGAGAGAGAGAGAGAGAGAGATATATATATATATATATATATATATATATATATATATATATATATATATATATATATATATATATATATATATATATATATATATATATATATATATATATATATATATATATATATATATATATAGACGGGTCCACTAACGAGCGATCACCTATTATTATGATACCCTAGTGCTAGGTGATCCCAGGATGGCATGGAGTTCACCAAGGCACCATGGTTACCCAAACTCTGTCCTGGTGAAAACAGCTCCTCCTTCCACGAAGTGTACCGGGAGACAAAAGGTCGAGGGGAATATTAAAGAGAGCTCTTAACTCACTCCAGCTGATGAGGTATTTATGGTGTGAGGATGTGACTGAAAGTTTTCTTAGCTCTTATGTATGGCCATGTAAGAAAGGATGGATTGAGTAAGGTGAATTAATTATGTAAATTAGTGTTTGAAAGATAAATGACTGACTGAGTAGGAAGTGAATGATAGAGGTCTGGAGGATATAATGGCATCCTATCTCCTTGCAGGGGTAATTGCGCGTGGAAAAAAAATGGTGCGTGGCTATGTGCTTGATAAAACAAAGAGGTGGAAGGGACGTGTAGTTTTTAGTTAAGTTGATGTGCAGTGGCACCACTTTGCGGGGAAACAGTTGAAAATAACGGAGTGGTAATGAAACAAAATGTCCAGCATTTTCTATTATATTTTAAAATATTCATAAAAATGATTTACATAATTTATACAAAAAAAAGGAAATGCACAAACGTGAACCTTTGTTGCCAATTCGGCGGAGGAAAAGGCAGAGAATCTCAACGCAACTATTCGACGATTAATTGGACTAGAATCATCGATTAAATTTAGTTAAACCGTCAACTAATTTAGCTGAATTATCAACTAAATTTAGTAAAACCGTCGACTAATTTAGCTGAATAATCGATTGAATGTAGCTGAACCGTCGACTAATTTAGCTGTCTTTGGGGAATAATCGAGGAAATTACCGAGTTTGAAATCCGAACCCCGAACCATTCTTAGAGCGATCCGTTCACCCGGGGAGACGATATTCTATGAATGAGGACCTCGTAGCGTTGATGAGCGATCTCGAGAAGGTCTTCCGACAGTAACTCCACGGAGGAATACCGAACGACCGAGAAACTGAACATGTCTTGAAGTAACCCTTGTACTTGTTCCTACAGAGATGACAATTATTAACTTAAGTTCATTTTAAAAGTAATGCCTTTGTATCAGTATTCTTCTTTCTTATATATATATATATATATATATATATATATATATATATATATATATATATATATATATATATATATATACTGGTCATTCTGCGACAAATACTAATAACAAATATTTAAAAAAACATGCCAAACAATAACAATGCTAAAAATACTACTACTACGAATAAAAGGAAAAGTAATGATGAGTGGTGGGGCGAGGGGGAAGCGGACCAACACTTTCCCAAGCCACATCAGAGAGACCAAATCAACCCACTGACAAACAGGACTTCCCTAATTTGGCCCCAGCAAAGGCAGCTTCTCCTCCAGGTAGCCAGTGTAGCAGGCAACACTGGGTACCCCCTCTGCGGGATCCTCTTTTCCCATCGCTGGTTGGTGTAAAAACAAATACATGCCCCCCCCCCTGGCGTCGTCGGACTTACTACTGATTGTCATGCCGATCTTTATGTTGATTTCATTATCCGTTCAGGGGGAGGGAAGGGATCTCACCTAAATGGGGCAACATAATAGCAGTAGCTTCGCGTGCTCAACTTCAACCACCTTTTCACAAAGTGAGGTCAACGAACATCAATGCAACTCAAACAACCTGCCCTCTTCCAAAAAAACAAAATATATTATTACCTTTACCAACGGATCCCTACCTTGAAGAATTGACAGAGTTCCTTCAATCTATGGTCAGGCCCCAGGAACCCCCAGGCAAGGACGGGAGACAGGTGTTCCGTAACGTCATAAAAGTGGGCAATGAATCCATCCTGATTCTTCAACATCCGTCTCTTAGCCTTCAACACACTCCAAACGGCCGTGGCGAGGGCCTAGTAAGAATATTCTGCCTTTAATAAGAGCCAAGATATCGAAGCAACAACAGCCAACAGCAACAACTAAGTGTTGCCATACTCCACAAAGACATCCGAGTTTACTCTTGATGATATTTCAAGTTTTTCGTCCACAATTTTTGGGCTGGTCTTGCTTGGGCCCCAACCCAGAGTCATCTCGCACAAAGTTGAATTTAAGACACTCACATTTTTTTTTCAGCGACAATCGGCGACTGCTTACTAGGGCTTAAGTCACCGTAATCATCCCACATACTAATCCTAGCTAGATTTTTTTTAAATGTGCAAAAGACAGCAAAACAAATTCAAAACAAAGAAAAATACTTCTTTTAAATTCGCAATTATGGCAACCGCTTTCAAGGGCATAAGTCACCATAATTAAAATTCAGGTAACGTGCGCGAAGATCACCCAGACAGGAACATTCAACAAGAATATGCCGAACAGTGTGGACGAGAACGTTTTGTTTTTTTTTAATAATGAGAAAAAGCAAAAGGGCAAGAAGGAAGCGTGCTCCGGCCTAGGAGGTAGGCCCGCCTTTTCCCGGCGAGGAAATATCCGACCAACAAAAAGAAACAAAAAAAAGGTCAAATAAAGTGGATGAGGGCAACCTCCTCCAAAACGTCGGTGTGCACGAATCCGTCTCAAGCACAAAGGACAAGCGGTAGCGACCCCACTCGTCCCGGCGGGACAAGTAACGTGCGCGGAGTTCACCCAGACGGGGACATTCAACAAGAAAGTGCCGAACAGTCTGGGGGACAACGCAGTCTTGACAGTATGGCGCAGGCGAGCGCTCCATCAAATGGCGCTGCTTCCCGTGAGTGTCTCCAATTCGGAGACAGAAAGCAACCAGAAGCCGTCGTGGCATTAGGGGGGTAGGTCCATCGGAACAGTCACGACAGAATGGCACGCAACTTTAAGTTCCCCTCGACCGTCTCCCATCTTCTTTACCAAGGAGCCCAGAGAGCTGCCGGTATTCCTGCCACGTAATCGGTGTGAGGAAGAGCGAAATGCTGATCTGGTCGTCCAGCCCTCGCGGACTCGTTGGCGCACTCATTCCCCGCAATTCCTACATGTCTAGGAAGCCAGCAGAAAATAATCTCGAGATCAGCCCGGCTCGTCAAACCAGTGGCGTCACGGATATTGCGAACCAGAAACCAGAGGATGCGGAAATTCTAATGCCCCGAGAGGAGCCAGGCGCTTTGTGAGTCGCTATAAATCACAATCCGGTCTCAAACCGGGCACGTCGCGATATCTTGTATTGCAACCAGTTCGGCCGTGAAGATAGACGCAGCGCCTAGCAGAGCCCCCGCTGACTTCAAACAGAGGGGATGCAGCGTGGAAACCGACACCCTCTTGAGACTTGGAGCCATCCGTATACACTGGCACTGTTCCAGCGTGACACAAAGTGTGCTCCAAAAAGGCCGAACGCAATACTCCCGGCGCTATAGAAGCTTTGGGAGCAGAGTCGAATTATGCACTGTGCATGGCGCAAAGCGCGTGGCATCTCGCCAGAATCAACAAGTAGGACGGTGTGGTGGATCACCTCCACCTTCCGCAATCCACGCTTGGCTGTGGATGCATAAAACTCGCATCCGTAGACGAGCTTCGAACGAACAAAGGATGGATACAAAAGTAAGGCCGTAGTCCTATCAGTGCCTGGCACGGAACGAAGAATGTCCAGTGAGAGGGAACAAGAGACCCTAAGGCTGCGAATATGAACCTCCCGACGTCGATCAAATACAAAACCAAGGAAACGGTGAGAGTCTACCACTTCTAGGCAAGCCCCATTTAGAAGCAAATCTGGGTCAGGGTGGAGCCGCGGATGGGAGCAGAAGTGCACCACTTAGTATTGGCCAAGGAAAACCTAAGCCTGTGCATTTCGGCATGGCGAGAGACACGGTTTGAGAAAAGCGATCACAGTGAGCACAGTAGCGATTCGCTAGGAATCTATGAGGATACCATCTGCCCAGATTCTGTTGAACAAATCTAACACCCAGGTGTCGAATCATGGCGTACGGGAAATCGTCTGGACCATGGCGGTGTCTGCGCACGAAGCGAAAACGGAACGAAACTCACTCAAATAAACCTGTCGTTGAAGGGTTCTCTGCCTCTGGAGGTAAAGTCCAGTCAGCGGCCTTCAGCGCTATCACGACGCGCATTAAATGCTGGTGGAGCAGCATCCCTCCTAGAGAATGCGGAGAAAGCGGTCGCCAAGGACTCCGCCACGGACGCGGGTTCCGAGATTGCGGCCCCATTTTCCTGGAGAACGGGAAGGGGGGTCCTGCGAGAACTTGCCCCGAATCCTTTTGACTCTCTTCCACATCTCTGCTAGAGGGGTCTTCCCGTTAAGTGAAGACACGTATATCCACCAAGAAGAGCGGCGAGAGTGCTTCGAAATATACAGGAACCTAGCCCTAGCTCGACGAAATTCACCGACAGTGTAGTCGTTCGGGCGGCGCTTATAGCACATGTAGGAATAACGCTTCTGTTCGAGGGTCGTCTCACAATCGGCTGACCACAACGGGAGTGGTCGGCGTGCAAAAAGGCCAGACGTTCTAGAAATACGTTAGGCCCACGGTGATGTGGTTGTCGGAGAAGAACTCAACGGCCTCATCTACCGACCTAAACTCCTCGATTGAGGAAATCAATAATTTCCTGAAAGGCGGACCACCGCGCCCGCGACAAGCATAACGGGGCGGGCACTAGGGTGGCAGCATGCCGGAAAATATTTGAATAGGAAGTGATCACTACCATGGAGGTCATAGAACATCTCCAAAACAAAATCAGGAGGTGCATAAGGAGAGCACAAAGATAGATTGAGAGAGGAAAATGAAAGGTAACTCATCCACATTTAGGACACCTATCTCCAGCTCGTCGATCAGGTCGGCAAAGACTTGACACCTGGGATTAATCGAGTAGTGTCCCCAGAGTGGGTGTATAATGTTCAGATTTCCGGGCAAGATAAAGGGCCTCGGCAAGCGTACCAGGACGCGGCGGAAGTTCCCAGTGCCCATGTGGGCTGACGGTGGAATGTACTCGGAAATAACAGTATACCTCCTATCCAGGTGCAGCTATACAGCTACTGCTTGAAAGGAGGTATCTAAAGCGAAGCGAAGAACGGAGACATCATGCCGGGTGTAAATCGCACATCCTCCCGCCCGGCCCCCATCCCGTGGTGGTGGGATCGCAAAACCCTCATACCCCGGGAGGGTAGCAGGGGGCATGCGGCCAGAATAATCTGCAAAAAGATAGCCAACGGGGAACGGGAGGAGACGAGCCTCCGCAGCTCCTCCCAGTTGGCCCGCAGTCTACGGCAATTAAATTGAAGGAATATGCCCTCCAGGCCTAGCTCGGAGGAGACGCTGGGGCCCTCTTCGAAGAGAAGATCCTCGCAGGATTGGCAATACGCTTACCGGAGGCAGAACTCCGGGCGCTGTTAGCCGAACAATGCGCTGAAGGAGTTGTCGCCTTCGAGGACTTATCGGGGTAGGTTGGGCTCGCCAGGAGAGTCCTTTATTTCCTTTGCCTTAAAAACTTAGACGAGCGGGGCGGCTTCGGAGGCGGGGAACCCTCTTTCCGAGGATCCACCATCTCCAAGCCATCCAGCCTACTACTGGATGTGGGCGAAGGAGACGAAGCTTCTTTAGTGCTGTCCTCCTTTCGGGGGCCAGCTTTAGGAACCCCGGAAGATGGCCTCACGACCATCTTCAGGGGTTGCCTCCTGTGAGTCTAACGACTCGGTGGAGGTGCCCGGCCGTTCCGCCTTATGGGAAACGGTCACGTTGGGGGAACGGAGGGGAAGCCTGGTTTTAGTCGGGGCTAGGTGTGAACCCTTTGTACCACCAGCTTTACCAGGGGAGTGACCGGGGTGTTTAGAACTCGCAGAAGGGTTCCAAATGGGCGCGGAAACGAGTTATTAACACACTTGGTCACACACGGCCTTGGAGAAACTTATACAGAGTTTGGGTAACCCCGAATTTGCACGTCTACAGGAGCGATTAGTATGGCCGAAGCGGTGACAATAGTAGCACCTCCACTTAAGTGGCACGAAAGCCTTCACATGGTAGCGATACCAATCAGCACGCACCGACTCAGGGAGCTTGTCACAGTCGAACGTGATGAAGAATGTAGGAGTGGGTCTCGAGGCCCCTTCCTCTTTTCTCATCACACTTTCGACCTTGACCGCCCCATAGTGGGCCAGGTCTAAGGTGATGTCATCTATGGAGTAGTCAACGAGTTCTTTAACATATACTACTCCTTTCACGAAGTTCATGGTAGAGTGCGAGGTCACCCTCACAGGCGTGTCATCTAGTGTCCGAAGGGCCCTAATCTTGGCCGCCTCGGAGGGATTCGACACATTCGCAAAAAGGCTCCCGTCCAAGAAACGGGTTACCTTTGGCTCTCTACCAATCATTCTAGCTAGAGCTATCCTGTGATGGATGATGTTGCCCTTAAACAACATGCTGACATTAGTGAAGCGAATAACAAGAAGCATTTGAAGCCAGCGGGCTCGAAAACGCCAGGTAGCTTCTCACTGAGGGGGCTCCGACGTAATTGAGGCTCCGCTCTGCTCAGTTTTGATCTTCGTCTGGGACTCCCCACCCGGGGAAGCAACGGGGCCGGACGTGCTTATCTTGGCTTGGTCGCTTACCGAAACGGCAGCAGACCCGTTCGTCCCCGCGGTTCCCACAGAAGGAGAGGAGCCCCGAGTCTTTTTCTTTTTAGGAGAGGAGGGCGGGGAATGAACCGGCTTCTTTCCTCCGCCGGTAGAAGCCCCTAGGCCAGATCTTTCCCTGAAATAGAGAAGGCCTTGACCACATAGGAAAACCAGCCTGGGGGGAGATCCCTCCTCTCCTTGTGAGGCCTCGGGGACCTGAGCCGTCAAAGGAGAAGTTTGAATAGGGGCGGACACGGGTTCTGTGATTGGTACCGATCCCGGTTTCGGCCCCATGGAAGATCCTACCGTCTTAGGCGGGGGGTCATCTCAGGGGGGCCTCCATTTGCTCCCCCCCCGGTTCCTTTTTTACCTAATGCCGGTTCGGGGGAGAACGGGAGAACAGTGATCCCCTGTAGTGTCTTAGCGCACAAGTACAGGATGTTAGGGGGCAAGGACTGAAAGGCCCTGGCATTCCTTGCCTCCCTGAGGGGGTTGGCCCTATCGACGCGCTTCAACCTGCAGCAGTCAATTTTCAGCCGCCTGCATGCTTTCTTGGCAAAGCCTTGTGAAAGAAAAGGAGGGACTGCCGCTGGAAAGACGAGGCCAGAGCAGGGGGTCAGGAAGAGTCCCCTACATGCGTAGGCCTGGGAGAGGAAATTTGCAGGGTCTCCCGAAGGCGGCTCCGGTGATGGTTGAGGAGAAGGTAGAGGGGGTGTTATTTTTTTTATTTAAATCATCATTGGGCATGATCACCCTGTATTCGTCACGGAACGCAAACGCTCATCACCCCACGCAGTAACCAGCTGCCGCCATTTGAGGCCACTCATCCTGCCTAGTCACCTGGCAGCCCATCAGCATGGCAGCTCCACCTTGGGCATGGTGAAAAATTGATAGATAGAGAAATGAGGAAGAAAGGGTATGTGAGGAAGGTGTGGGTGGGATGAAGCAGGTTGTTAAAATCCCACCACCCCAGGCTGGAGCTCTGGGTTGAAGGAATGTTGTTCCCTCCCCCCATCAGCACCGATCCGGGATAGTTGGGTGAGAGGAAGCTGGTCAGCGTCTACCCTGTGAAATTAGGTGTGGGGAAAGTGAGGAGGTAAGGTAAAAACACAGGCTGTCTGAAAAGAGAAGAGGCTAAGCTGGGGCTGGATAGGGCGCTGAGTCCCGTCAGCACAGCGGCCAGGAAGGCAAATCGCCCCGCCCCGTACGGGGTCTCCCAAACTTACCGACTCCTTAAAACCATTGGAGAGCCATCGATTTTGTACAACGGCATACACGGAGGAGGGGGGGTTCTCCAAGTCCTCGAATGAATCGATGAGAATAAAATCGAGCACCACATCAAAAAATGTTATGGCGGGGACGCCGCGTGACTTCAATTCCTTCTCCACTTCACGCCAATCACATTCGGACAAAAAGCCAAGGAGATCATCGTACGCACACAGGCAATCTTTGGAGTCCTGCAGAGAAAGGGAAAAAAAAAAGATCAGCGCAAATCAGTCTTATATCACCACACTACATACACGAATCTACCATGGATCGATCGAGGGTAAACATAGGAGATCATAAATTCGAGGCCCTAAAAGGTTTTCTTCTATATTCTCTTTTAACTCTTATCCAGAGGCCTGTGGCAGCCGGAGCCACAATAGTGCAAAGCAGGACAAGATTATTAAATCTTCTGGACTTTTTTTTTTAGTTTTTCCCCAGCTTCTCTTCAGTTAAACCCGATAGTCAGATTGATGCCACGGGACAGTCTTTCCCAGAGGTCTCCTCGAGAGGTTACACTGAAGGAAATTCAGAGATGGGTGAGGAAATGATAGGATGAGATGGGCAGCGTTTTGAGGTTGCATCAAAGGCAGTCTCGGTTTAATTCATTGTTGTATTGACTTATGGAGAAGTGGAGTGCTGATTGCAGAGGGGTCAGAGAGAGACTGGTTCAGCGATCTAGAGTGGATTCGAATGGGCAAATGTTAGGTAGGGATTTTTGCCGCTGTTTTTGAAATGTTATGCGGTGAACTGGTGCGATTTATTGTGTTCTGGTTCAGTGGGGTTGGGAGTAGGTTGGCTAATAATTGGATGGATGGATTGAAAGTCCTTTGGAGCTTACTGTGAGGTGATTGTGTGCTAATAATTGGACGTAGGTGGTGGAAATAGAGAGGATATGTAATGGGAAACGCAGTTTGCTGAAATTGTGTGCTTATGTTTAGGTGATCTTTGATGGGGAGAATTTTGGTTTTAGGGATGAGGTGGTTTTGTGCAGTAAGTTTGGATGAGGAGGCAACCGTTTTAGACTTTGTATCTCGCATAGGTGTGTATTTGATATGGAAGGAACCAAGGATGGGAAAAGGGTAGTTAGTTCAGTTGGATTTGAGGATGGATGTGTTTCCAGAATGGGAAGGGCATGTTGTGTGCAGATATGGCTGTGGGAACAATGCGTTTCCGATGTGGTCTGGGCCTTCCTCTTGTGAGTTTTTCAGAGATTTGATGGTGAGTGCAAGGTCTAGCAAAGTTGGTTGAAGTGTAGTGTTTGTGTAATTTATGGGATTTTAGGGTCTTCATATGATTGCAACTGGTGAGTACATAGTTGGTTGAAGTGTGTTGTATATGTAATTTGTATATTGTTTTCATATGGTTTATTAATTGTGTAGTGGGTCATGAGTAGGTTGCATTTGTCAGTTGGGCTAGGTATTCTTGTTATTTTGTTGTTTCTGGTAAAGATAGCTTCATGTGGTAGTTGGATGTTTGACGAATGTATTTTTTATTGTTCGCTTGAGTTCTAACTTGCAGAAATAAGAATTTGCAATGGAAAATGGGAGGGGAAGGAATTCGGGGAAAGACAATGTCATCTAATGGACAGACACACAATCAGGATATAAAAGAGAGTTCTGGATTGACTGCAAAGGAGAAGTAAAGAGAGTGAAAAAGATAAAGACTGATAAGTACCATCAATCACCATGGCCACTAACAAGATGCCAGGGCTATGAGGATGCATTCATGACCCTATGGCCATTATGTATCAAGAACATGGGCATATTCAATATCCTTTCAACAATCATCCCATTTCAACTTTGGTAAGAATCTGTCACTGATTGTGTGAGGCCTGTTTAATAAAGGCAAGAGTGATCAGAATCTTTTCTCTTTCCAACAGGCAATTTATACATCATCTTTCTAATCAGTTTCACAACTTTAGTTTCTGAGAACTCCCTTCACCATGTTGTGAGAAGGTATGTGGTTGGAACCAAGACCTCTCAGTCACCTGACCACTACACTTTAACTCAAGTGCACTTAAAATGAAGGATAGAGCCACAAGGTGAAGTGCGACAGGAGACAGAAGAGTATAAATTTATCACCGCAGAGGAAATGTTACATTATTATTACTTAAAACTGAGAAGCAAAAACAAACATGGGCATCTTCCAACATTTGGTTAATTAAGAAAGTGGTAAAAAAGGATGGGGGGGAAAGAAAATGTGTTAGGGGATGATGTTCAACTCTCATGACTTGATTAACCTCCACAATTAAGGCAGATCCCCTTGCAAATGTTGGGGCATGGGGTTGGGAGAGGCTTTTGATCCTATTTAGGAGTTATTTCATGGTTGCCCATCTTGCATGTGACACACTCTCTAGGATGGGGAGCATAGCATACAGAGCTCAGACCTTGGAGTTTCCTGACAAAGAAAACTCCAACTCACAGCATCGACTCCGGGAGTCTTTGTCTTTACAATGCCCAAACACAGCCAATGCGTGGGGGCTGGCACATGCCCAAGAGATCGCCCTCTCACTCACCTTATCTGCCTGGAGGAGAATTCCCTGGATGACTTCCCTGCCAACTTCAGCAAACCAGTCCCGGTTGGTTGGTTGTGTAAAAATGTGGTTACTAGCCAGACGAAGGCAGTGTACCTTGCAGACATATTCCACATCACTTCCACATTTCACCCGATCTGTCCGAATGTCTCTAGAAAGAACCAGTCTTTAAGAACCCACCAGACAATAGAATTATAATTGAATGTGACTAGAGGTGCTGGTGAGAACCAAAGAAAGTCTCCCCATAACCAATGTCACAAATCCCATTCCATTCCATGCATCATATTACATCTATCTAGATATCCATCTGCTGTTTTCCCTCTTCCAACCCATCTTTTCTCACACCATACAAATTTACATTCTCTTTGCAACAGCCACTCCCTCAACCAGTCCACCAAACTCCGCCTTTTTGATTCAAACTTGTTTTTCTACAACTGTAATTTTTCCAAGAGTTCAAAGCAAACCACTTAGAATTCTGATTCATAGGATCTTAATAATTGTTTTGCTCATGTTGGTATGTCACCTTTTGTATAAATGCGATATATTTAATTATTTAAATATCTAACTCTTACACACTTCATTTTTATTTTTTAAAATGCAACAGGAGACACTGAACATACTCATACACACAAAGTCCTTATATTAGCATAATAAAAAATCCCTGACCCAAACAACAGAAACATTATAAAACGGTATTCCAAAATTAGTTACAAACCAACCATAGACATCAAAAGAACAATAATAAAGAACATGGAATAAAATTCAGTGAGACAAAGGCAGACCAACCACGCTGCCCCCCTACTCCTCTGAGATAAAGACAAACCATACTCACAGCTTGATACCAAATATATAACCATCACCTTTTTTGACTTCTTTTTTTTAAGATCACATCTCGTGACTTCCTACTAGGGCAAAATTTGGTGTACTCGTGCTACAAATTAAAAAACAAGTAACATGTAACAAAGATAAAAAAAAGAAACAAAGGCTAAGACAAAAGCTAAAAAAAAAAGAAATAAAACAAAAATCAAAAAGGCAACAAGAAGGAAGAGTGGTCCGGTGTTGGGGATAGGCTCACCTCTCCCTGGTGCAGGAACATGCGACCTATAACAAAGAGTCAGATAAAGCGGCAAAAAAGACATAGTTTGTAAGTCTGTGCACACGAACCAGTCCGAGGAAAAAGGGACAAGTGGTAGCGACCCCCCTCGTCCTGGTACACTTAAAAACAATGTGCAAAATTGTCTGGGGTACAACGCGAATGTGTTCAATTCATAAATGACAGAAAGCAACCCGAAGACATCACAACATTAGGAGGTAGGTCCATGAGAACAGTCGCGGCACAAGAGCAGGCAACTTTAAGCTCCCCTGGGCCGTCTCCCATCTTCTTTGCCAAGATCAAAACGCTGGTCTGGTCACCCAGTCCTAACAGATTCTTTAGGGACGTCATCAGCTCGCTCATTCCTAAATGCCCAGGATGCACAAGATAATCTCAACATCTGCCCAGCTCGCCAAAACCGTGACGTCACGGATATCGCGAACCTGGGGATGCAGAGATTCCAATGTTCCGAGAGCACTCTGGGCGTTTTGTGAGTCGTTATAGATCACAAACCAGCCTCTGAACCGAACACAACACGTTATTTCCCGTACCGAGCCGTGCATTGCACCAGCTCAGCTATGAAGCAGGATGCAGCACCTTTCATAGCCCCGGTGACTTCAAAAGAGGGGATACGGTGGGGAAACAGACCTCCACTTGCGACTTGAAGCCATCCCTATACATTGGCATGTTCCAGCGTGACACGAAGTGTGCTCCAAGAAGGTCAAACGCAATACTCTCGGCGCTGTAGAAGCTTTGGGAGCAGAAGCGCGGTGACAAATAGTCAAAGGTGTACCCTTCAGAGTGGCATTCTGGGCAGAACCAGGGACGCCACCTGTCCAAGAGGTACACTGAGTTCTCAAAGGAGTTTCCTAGCCCGAAGCCCAAAGGGCTTAAGATATGACTAGCGTCTCTCGGCGGCATAGGCACCGTCGAGATCAGCTGGCGACTGAGAGAGGCGGAGGCGCCGGGCTCGTGCATACAGGCGAATAATGCACTAGGCACGATGCAGAGCGAGTGGCATCTCCCCAGCATCGAAGTAGGCTGTCAATGGGGGACGAGCGGAAGGCTTAGGTAACTAGGCGAAGGCCGGTGTGGTGGATCGAGTCCAGCTTCCGCAATACACACTCGGCTGCGAATGCATAAAACTCGCATCCATAGTCGAGCTTCGAACAAACAAAGGATTGCTAAAAAAATAATGCAGTAGCCCTAACCTGGGGCGCTGAGCGTCACAGAACGAATAATATTCATGGGGAGGGTACAAGAGACCCTAAGGCTGCAAATGAGACTCCCAAGTGAGGCATCGGTCAAATACAAGACCAAGGAAACTGTGCGAGTCCACCAGTTCCAGGTGAACCCCATTTAGAAAAAAGTCTGCATCAGGATAGAGTCGTGGATGGTGGCAGAAGTGCACCACCTTAGTTTTGGCCAAAGAAAACCGTAGTCTGTGCGCTTCGGCATAGCGGTAGACGCGGTTCAATGCCTGTTGGACTCCACGCTCCAAAGTTGGCATCTAGACCGCGGCATAAGAGATCGAAAGGTCATCCACGTAGACCACAGCGATAACATCTTCCGGCAGCAGAGAGGTGATGCCGTTGATGCTCAGGGCATGGAATGTTGTGACACTGACGACACATTACTAGGGAACAACCTCTTCCTGCTCCATTGGGGTGGAGAGGGCTTCCCCCACAGGTATATGGAATCGATGCTCTCGCAAAAATTCAGAGATAAAGATTAGGAGGCGTCCTCTCAACCCATCGTGTGGAGTCTCAATGATAGCGTATCGCCATGCGGTATCATAGTCATTCTCCAGAGCGAAAAACAATGTGATGTAGTTCTTATACAAAGGAAGCCCTCGCAGATAACATTTTCCAGTCAGACAGAGCATTGGAAGTGGAGTGGAACTTGCGGAACAGAAGTGGCCTCAACTCTCCAGAAAAGACTAATCTAACATTTACAAATGTCTCCATAAACTTGCACACGCAGGGGGTTAGAGATTGGGTAGAAACAGGCCATTGTAGAGTGATGTTTCTCAGGTTTTCAAAAATGCACATTAGCAATTCGCCAGGAGTCTGGAAGGAGACCCTCTACCCAGATCCAGTTGATCAAATCTAAAAGAAAGTATCACCTATGTGTCGAAGCATGGTATATAGGACATTATCCGGACCAAGGGCGGTGTCTGTGCATGAAGCGAGTGCAGAACACAACCCAACTCACTTAATTTAAACCTGTTGTTGAAGGGTTCTCCGCCTCTGGAGGTAAAGTCCAGTTGACGACCTTCCGCGCCATCACGACGTGCATTGAATGCTGGCGGAGCAGCATCCCGTCTCAAGAATTCTGAGAAAGTGATCACAAAGGACTCCACCACGGATGTGCAGTCAGGGACTGCAGTCCCATTTTCCTGGAGAATCGGAGGGATGGTCCTGTGAGAACTCGCCCAAAATTCTTTTGACTCACTGCTAGAGATGTCTTCCTGTCAAGTGAAGACAGGTATGCCCACAAGGAAGAGAGATGGGTGTGCTTCTACACAGTGAAATCGTTCAGGCGGCACTTATAGCACATGTAGGCATAGGGCTTCTGTTTGAGGGCTCTCTTACAGTTCGATGGACACCACAGAAGCGGTCAGTGTGCAAAATGGCCAAACGTTCTAGAAATAGTAGTTAGGCCCACAGCAATGAGGTTGCGGGAAAAGAACTAAAAGGCCTCATCTACCTATCCTAAACTCCTCGACTGAGACAGAGAAATCAGTCATTTCCTAAAATGTGAACCACCATGCCCGCGCCAAGCACCACCGGGGCAGGCTCTCAGGTGGCAGCAGTCCAGAAAATGATATAAAGAATGGGAAAGTGATTACCATTACCCAAGACACCTAGGCCCTACAGCTATTCAAATCTTTACAAACACCTTCAACTACTCCTAATTACACAACTCTCCCTGCCATCTGGAAAAAAAGCCAACATTGTCCCCTTCTCAACCCCTTAAAAAATCATCATCATACAACCCATTTTTTTCTACTTAACACAATTAAAAACAGAAATTAATACAAAAATTAATCTCAATATAATCCCAATCAACCCTTCACAGCATAGCTTCTATAAAAAATCATTCTACATTATACTCCTAAGCATAACACAACACATGAAGGCTTCAACCAAAACCAATTACCCCCCAAAAAATACTATTAGCTATAGACAAAGTATATAGAATTACAGAATAATGAATTAATGAATGTCAACAGAGCTATTAGGGATAAATCATGTTTGACTAATTTACTGTCTTTTATAGTAAGGTGTATGATTCTGCAGATAGAGATGAGAATTACAATATTGTTTATTTGTATTTTAATAAGGCTTTCGACTTTTGAATAAAGTTAAGGCGCATGGGATTGATGGAAATATTTTTAGGTAGATTCAGTCATAGCTTAGTAATAGTAGACAACAAAGAGTTGGTATTGAGGTGATTAAAAAATCTGAGTGGGGGAATGTTACCAGTAGGGGTCCTCGGGGTTCAGTGTTGGGGCCATTATCATTCTTGACTTATATTAATGATCTTGACTTAAGTATATTAGTTTGCTGATGATACTAAGGTAGGATTATAAGCTCTAACTCTGATGCTGAGGTATTACAAGATGCTAGGGTATTGGGGGTTTAGTGGGAGGAGGGTAAGTAATGAGTGCTGATGTCATTCTGAAACTGTACCTGGCATTAGTAAGGCCTCATCTTGATTATGCAGTGCAATTTTGGTCACCATATTATAAGATGGATATTGGTTTGCTTGAGTCTGTGCAAAGAAGGATGACTAAGATGATTCATGGGTTGAGGAGATTACCTTATGGTGAAAGGCTTAAGAAACTAAATCTTTATAAATTATAAAGAAGTCTTAGGGGCTTGATTGAAGTCTCAAGTGGATAAAAGGTTACAACAGGGGAGACATAGGTAAGCTTCTTATTTTTAGCGAACAGGATAGGACACATAACAATGGGTTTAAGTTGGACAAGTTCAAGTTTAGGAAAGATTGGTAGAAATTGGTTTAAAAATTGAGTGGTAGATGAATGGAATAGGCTCACTAGTCATGCAGTTTAAAAAATAGATTGAATAGATTTATGGATGAGGAAGCTAAGTGGGACTGAACTGAGTGATAGGAACAAGAACTGCCACGTATAGGCTATTGATTAGCCTTTTGCAGACTCCTTTTCTTATGTTCTTCTTCTTATGGACCACCAAAGATCATGTGGTCCACAGCTAGCCCAGCAAGTTAGATGATTTCAGATGAAACTCATCTAATTTAAATTTATATATGAAATAGTACTCATCAAGTCTATTCTCAAGCATATTAACAGAGGAACTTTCTACCCAAGAACTTTCTTTGCCGTTGGTGCTATATTAGTGCACAGTTTTGATGATTTTAGATCTTTTGAAATTATAACTCATGTAACGCTTTTCATCAACTGTTACATTAATTTTCTAATCATTAAGTGAATTTTGATTGCCTAAAGGCATGGGTTTACACTTTCAAACATTAAACTCCATTCTGACCACTTGAATAATTTGTCTAGGTTCTGTTATAGATTTTTGCAATCAGATAGAGAGTTTACACTACTGTCATAACATAAAACATAACATAACATAATTACACGGATGACAAAAGCCACAAGGGCCTATCAAAGGTCATCCGACTCCGTCAAAACCCACCCACAAAAAGCACCATCACCAGGGGAAGACAAAATCAAAGTCCCCCACAATATAATATAACGGATGACAAAAGCCACAAGGGCTCATCATAGGTCATCCGAGTCAAGCGGCCTCTTTTTCAAGGCACCCGAACTCCCAGGAAAACTACATCCAGAGGATTGCATCCAGAAACAAGGGTATCACCAATCAAGGCTTGTCAAGAACTAAATCATGCAGCTATAGATATATACAAACAATATTAATATATACAAAACTTAGGAACCATTACAACCTTCCCTTCCCATAAACTCATCCAACCTACTCTTAAATACATTTAGATTTGGACTACCTACTACCCTCTGCGGCAATTTGTTCCAAAAGTCTACCACTCTATTGGTGAAAAAATATTTTCTTAAATCCAACCTACACCCTTGCTTTTTAATTTTCAAGTGGTGACCTCTAGTCCGATTTCCATCATCTAACTCAAAAAACTTGCTAACATCCAATTTATCTATCCCGGAAAAAATTTTAAACAGCTCAATCATATCCCCTCTCACACACCTCCTTTCGAACGAGAACATATTTAATACCCTCAGTCTATCTTCATATTCAAGGTGCCTCAGGGAAGGAATAATCTTTGTTGCCCTCCGTTGCACTGACTCAAGAAGGTTAATATCGTGTCTAAAATGTGGGGACCATGCCTGTATACAGTACTCTAGATGTGGCCTAACATAAGAGTTATAGAGTTTAAGAATAACCTCCTTACTTTTGTAACTGACATTTCTCTTAATAAAACCCAGCACTCTATTTGCCCTATTTCTTGCTTCAATACACTGCTTAGAAAACCTTAATGACTTATCTATTACTACTCCTAGATCTTTCTCATCCTCTACTGAGCTCAGCCAATGCCCATCCATTTCATAGTTAAATTCTCTATTATCTTTTCCCATGTTAATAACTTTGCACTTATCAAGGTTGAAAGTCATTTGCCACTTATGTGCCCAGGATAACAATTTATTTAAGTCCCCCTGCACTTTAAAATTATCATCAATATCTTTAACTACAGCTGCTAATTTGGTATCATCCGCAAAAATTGACACTTTATTATTAACTGCCTCCCCAAGATCGTTTATATAGATGACAAATAATAATGGACCGAGAACTGATCCCTGAGGAACCCCACTGATAACATCCCTCCACTCTGACTTTACACCATTTAGCACTACCCTTTGCTTCCTGTCTTTCAGCCACTCAGCTATCCAATTTGAAACACCCCCACATATCCCAATCATTTTTAATTTATGAACTAGTCTAACAGTGTCATCTGTGAATTTAGATATTTTACATACTACATTATTATCCAGATCATTTACATAAATTATAAAGAGTAGCAAACCAAAGTTGGAGTCCTGAGGAACACCAGTCACAAGGGCCCAACTTGAACTGGCACAATCAATGACAACTCTTTGTTTATAATTAGTTTGCTGGTCATCTTTCCAATTTAAAAGTTTTCATTTAATAGCATGAACCTAAGTTTTATTCAGTCTTTTGTGAAGGATAATGTTAAATACTAAGTCCAAATAAATTATATTGATAAATTTGTGCTTATCATATAAATTTATCATATTGTTAAAGAAATCTATAAGATTACAAAGGCAAGAATGCTTGCATCAAAATCCAAGAAGAAAGGCTCAAATGAAACAGAATTAAACCTAGTAAATCACCGGGCCCTGATGAGATTTTTCCTGAGATTTTAAGGAAATGTAGAGATGTTTTAAATGAACCTCTAGCATGAATATTTAGAAAATCAGAAAATTGCATTGTGCCAATGGTGGAAAGAAAGCTAATGTGATACCTATCTTTAAGAAAGGGAATAAAACATATGTTTAATTATCAGCCAGTGAGTTTGACATCAGTGGTTAAGAAAATGATGGAATATGCAATGGCAAAATCTATTACGGATCATGTAGATAAGCATAATCTGATCAAGGAATCTCAACAGGGTTTGACTAGAGGCAAATTGTGCTTGACTAATTTACTGTCTTTTCATAGAAAGGTGTATGATGCTGCTGATAGAGTTGTGAATTTGATATTGTATAATTGAATTTTAGTAAGGCTTTCAACAGGGTGCCACACCTACAACTTTTAAAGTTAAAGCGCAAGTAATTAATGGAAGGATTTTTAAGTATCTTCAGTTGTGGCTCAGTGACAGGCAGCAAAGAGATACGAGTATAGATGGGATTAAATCTGAGTAGTTCTTAAGTGCTAGGAATAGAGCTAATAGAGTGTTAGGGTTTATTGGAAGGAGTGTAACTAATAAGAGTGCTGATGCATTCTGAAACTGTACCTGTCATTAGTTAGGCCTTATCTTGACATGGTTACTGAATTATAGGATGGATGTTGGTTTACTCGAGTCAGTACAAAGAAGGATGACTAAGATGATTCATGGGTTGAGGAGACTAGCATTCCGTTGATTTTGAGCCATTTTTCTAAATGTGTGATAGAGTTTGTATGTTTTTCTTGGCCAAATTTATTATGCTGTGCTGGGATATTATTGCAAGATCATCTGGATATAATTGTACTCCTAGAGGATGAGTATTAGGGTTAGGGAAGGTTGTGCATGAATAATAAAAGTGGTGAGGTAGAAGTCATATAGACAAAATTAGTTGGGACGAAGGAACCAGCAGGCTGCATAACTCCAGCTACCCCCATCCAGCAATAAAAGAGGTATCATTATGGGTAGAAATGGTTTAAAATGGCTAAGGATTCTGAGACTGGTGGGACTTGAAGTACAAATCTCCAAGAAGAGCCTAAAAAAATACTAATTTGAATCCTTTTTTTAGGGGGGGGGGAAGAGAACCAAACTGAAGCATTGAACTAACTTATTTCATTTCCCATTAGGGAAAACACATAGGAGGTATGTAGCTTGAGTATATTACAGACAACAGCATTTGGAGGGGAGGATCAGAACTACAAAGGAATGCATTTCTTTTGAACCTCATGATTCAATGGAAAAACATACACATATACATACCTATGGATCCATATATCGAGTGCCCCCCCCCCATGCCACATTTAAAAAAAAATAATATCTCGGTAACTTCCTTCCTTTTCATGATAATTTTCATATGCAAGATACTTTCAATCTTTCTTTTTCAAATGCAAAAAATAGAATTTAGATACCTTTTATAGTTTTCTTGCAATTCAAAAAAAATGACATGGGTAAAAAAATTAATATTGAGTGTAAAGAAATAATCAGAAATTTAACATACTTCATTAATAACAATTTCTTGCAAAGATACATGTATTTTGCCTTTCAATTTTGGTTAGGTGAATTTTTCGCTTTAACCTCAGTAAACCTTTTCTTTTAATAGCTCCCAAATTGAGTAATCCATGGGGTTACAATCTGGACTTTGCAGTGGCCACTCATTTTTCATTATTAATCTTACCATATTGCTAATTATAAATGACTGTGGCGTGGCTTGTATGCAAAGGTGCTCTATCTTGTTGCAAAATAAAGTCATTTTCTTGATACAAGCGATGACAATCAGGCAATAACTATGTTTTCAGGAGTTCAATGTAATTAGCAGCCCTTTTGTCTTTTCATTATCAATAAAATGAATATCTGTTTTGCCATTCCAAGAGACCCCTACAGATATAACCCTTTGGAAAAATCTTGAAGTTTATGATTACAATCTGTTTATCAGAATATCACACTTTTTACCACTCCCGTAAACATCATCATTTTAACAGTTTAGTAGAATTTCTAAACTGAAATTTTCTTGAGAGCAGATATTATTGTTAATGTAATTCACATTTCCCGCTTTTGAAGGTGTTTTAGGTCTATCGGTTCCTGGTTTTCTGTTAGCACTTCCTGTTTTGCAAATCTTTTTTTAAGTCTTTTCAAAGCACATCTTTTTCACATTCTGCCAAGAAATTCTCACAATATTCTTCCATCCTTTTTCACAGTAACAAGCTTTAATGAGAATGTGATCTTCTTTTGACAATGTCATTATGGGTTATGAGGAACTGTAAATAAAGATATCTATAATATGACACGTTCATTCCTGTAAAAAGGTGAAAATTCCAATATGATTTTGCACAATAAAATAATATTTTATCTTGATATTTATTTATTTTCCTATGTTGTTATTTGTGTGAAGTGCAAGAAAACTATAAAAGGTATATAGATACCATTTTTTGCATTTGAAAAAGTAAGATTGAAAATATCATGCCTATGAAAATTGTTGTGAATAGGAATGAATGAATGAATAGTGCCGAAAATAAATGCTGCAAACCCCAAACGGACTAGCCTGCAGCCAAATTCAAGGACGGGTAATTTGCATGAAGATTCAATAAAAATATAGATAGCTAGAGAATATACAAAAATATAGCTATGAAATTAAAATCAATAGAATGGAAGTACAGGAATTTAAAACCATCAAAGGATGTAAAAGGATATCAAAAATAAACTAATGAGAACTCAACAAAGGATAAAAACATAGATTATAGATGGATCAACAATAGATACAAGAACAGAGAATATAAAATCATGAAACAATATATTAAATTTTGGCTAAAAGATTAGATTCTTCTAAAAATTCTATTCACACTAAAGGAGACATGAGTCTCAGACAAGATGCCCCGCAGAACCTGTTGGAGGGCCATCTGCCCAGTAATGAAAGGGAAGACCCTCCTCCCAAGATTTCTCAAAAGGGGACACTCGGCAAAGATGTTAAGAATGGACAGCTGCACCCCGCACAGGATGCACAAAGGTGGGGGCTGCACATTCATAAAGTCGCATGAGTGAGGCAGCAATGGCCTATCCTCAGTCGGCACAAAACAACCTCCAGTCTACGTAGTCTCATGGTACGTGGCCATGGGAGGACTGAAGGTTTATGGAATGGAGCTTGGTGGGAGGAAGCTCATCCCACATCTTCTGCCATAAGCCAACTAAATATTCAGTGATGAGGGGATAGACATCACAAAGTGGGACTGGGGCTGATGGGGGTGTCCCCAATGATGGCGCCTCCTTGGCCGCAGCATCTGCCCTTTCATTACCTGGGATGCCCACATGACTAGGCACCCAGCAAAAAGAAGTAGAAGGTAGGGTAGAGGTACTAGCAGGTGTACCTAAGGAACTGCCTACGAAGAGAATCGAGTCAAAGGAGTTAAGGAAGCAAGAAAGAGGTGTTATTGCGATACACCCAGATAAAACTAGTCAAATGGTAGATGCGGATGAGTATCCCCTACCCCTAGTAGTCTCCTTCCCGAACGGAACGTCCACAGAGTTACCGCTAATACTCCAAGTCATAGTGAGCTCCACGCCCATTAACGACCGCACAAGGAAAAGTTTTTTCAATCCCCAAAGATCGAACTCAGACGCGATCTTCCCGTGTACCTGGTTAAAGGAGAGCGATGAGACCCACGCTCCCATCAATTATGCCCCGCTGCGACAGGCCGCTCTAGCCATAAGGGTCAGGTTAAAGTTAGTAAAGTACCATAAGAAGGGTAATTCGAGTAGGTTGAAACACCACTACCATTTAGTGACATACTTGGGGAGACTCCATAACCCTAACGGCCGACTCAGGCGCGGTAGGATAATGGTCACAAAGCACCATTTTAGTATTAGCTACATCAAAGGAGCCGATAAAGTACAGCCGGTCTATAGGCGGAGACGAAATTCCATTGAGGGTTATTTCAGTACCTAATGAGCGTGAAACCATATTTTCATTTGTTTTTCGTGTTAATAGTTATCGGTAGGATTTAAGTTCTCAAAAGCTTAGAAATGTAAGGAAGTAGCCTTTTTTTTCTTTTGTTTTGTTGCGGGTAATCGACGAATTAGGGTTTTGTTATTTAAAGGTTAAATTGTATTGTGAGTAGGTAAAGATGCTTGTGTAACATACCCCCCCACCCTCAGCTGGCGCGTGAGGTCTAGTTCGACACATTGCCTGTGTGCGCGCATGTTTAAAGAAACTTAATGTAAGAGAGGGCTCAAAGATATACAACTTGGCTAAACTCGACTAGGTTGAGTTAGTTGCTTTGAGTTCCCGGGAGACCACCCCCCACATTAAATTCTTTCAAAGGGAGGTGTGTAGAAGAATCGTCACTCCCCCGTTCTCTCGCGGTGGAGTCACGAGGCGATTACCGCAAAGACATCCGGCCCCAGGCACCATCGGGTCAAGCGCATAACTGCAGCGCCGCACCACTCGTCGCTATGAAAGACCTAAAGGTTAAAATGCAAGATCTCCCCCAGGAGAGTGAGATTTAATTTAAAAGCAAGTAAGAAATTGGAGACGTGCTTCTCCCAAGCTCGAAGGCTAACGAGGAGCCGATGTAAGTCTTGGTAAGAAAAACCGTTTGGCATAAGAACCCTCCTGGCCCGTCCTCAAGCCCCCCCCCCCACCTCTTACCACTCCCCCAGTGGGGTGATGACGTATAAATAAGGAACACTGAGGAAAATCGAGGTAGAATACGTCAGTCTCCAGGTGACGAAGTCCCCGGATTAAGATCAGGCTACCTAGACTGGATTGGTAGAATACGTCAGTCCCCAGGTGATGAAGTGCCCGGATTAAGATCGGGGTACCTAGACTGGATTGGTAGAATACTTGGCTTGCCAGACCAAGAAGTACCCTGCAAGAGAGGCAGGGCTACCTACATTAAGGGGCTAAGAAGCAGCTCATCCTCAAGCTAGTCCCTGGTTATCAAACCGAAAGTTAAGTTAACTTTATTTAGTTCAACTTACTCTTGTCAGAGAGACTCCTCATATCCTAGTGCATCTTAAACACTAGGGGTATTCCTCGTCCTTGAGGAATTAAGAAAAGAAGAAGGAAAAGGCTCCCCCTCGAGCCCGTTATTCGGTGGCCACACCAAACTCCTAAGTTAACTTGGTGGAGGAATCAAGTTCAACTTATTCTCATAAGAGAAATCCCCCTCCATTATCTTCGCCCTTGAGGAAAACTGGAACTAAGAAGAAGCTCATCCTCGAGCTAGTTCCTGGTTACCAAACCGATCTTTAAGTTAACTTATTCAAGTTTAACTTATTCTCGTCAGAGAAAACCCCCCTCATCGATCCTCGCCCTTGAAGAAGACCCTCTCCAAGTTCAGTGCTCGCCCATGAAGAATTAAGTAACGAATGAGAAAAGCTCCCCCCTCGAGCTTGTTACTCGGTGGTCATACCGCACTCCAAGTTAACTTGGTTTAAGAACCAAGTTCGATTCACTCTCGCCAGAGACCACCACTACCTTGGTGCTGCATAAAGCAGCGTAATTGTTCTCGTCCTTGAAGACCCTCCCCCCCCCCTGAATACCGTGTGGACCCCCCAGCTGCAACCCTTGCCAAAAGGACCCTGTGATCCCGCCTACCTACATCTGGCCAGGCGGCACTCGTTGTGAGACAATAACATTCCTGAGGTATTTAAACTCCAGTAGAGTCCGTAAGCCTAAATCTTATATATTGATGTGTGTAGCGAAATTAACCAATTTTAGAGGGTCAAACTAATTGAATCAATTCTTGTGTATGATAATATTCGGAGCATTGCTGTGGTTAATGCTTAAATTTTGTGTATTCAATTGTTAAAGTTGAAATATAAGTTTATTTTGGGAATTATTGTGCGTTTCTCTATATCCTTATGTGTTTCCAACGGCTCTCTTCTTTATCATATCAATATTAGCACTCTTAGAACAAAAAGGGGGGCATTCTACAACAGTCACCATGAGTCCAAAGAGCGCCCATACAGCCCAGATGGGGTAACCCGCACCCCGACTCCCACTGTCGTTTTAAAAACAACGGAACCGCATAACGGAGATTCTCTGGACTGCGGTGCTAAGACCTCCCAGAAACAAAATAACAACTCGGGCAACCAAACCTCCTCTAAGGCACGGTCCTGCAGATGATGCCCCCCAGTGGGCGCATCCGTCAACCCGTACAGAGGCAGAAGTAAGGAAAGAAGGAGAAGAGGCTAAGCTGTGGTCGGACGGGGCGCTGAGTCCCGTCAGCACAGCAGCCAGAAAGGCAAATCGCCGCGCCCCTTACGGGGAAGAGAATTGGTACAGAAGACGAGATAAGGATTAGTGGAAGAAGAATAAGAATGCCAAGCTGGGTCCGGTCGGGGAGCTGAGTCCCGTCAGCATGACGGCCATGAGAGCAAATCGCCGTGCCCTTTATGGGGGTCATGAATAGGAATGAGGTTACTGAGATATTAATTTTTTTTAAATGCATCATTTTGAGGGGGGCACCTTGTATACATGCATACTATAGATAAATAATTTGCTAAGGGTTTTACCAGTGATGTGCACTGTTTATTATGCATTTTATGTTTCAAGGGGACCCCTAGTTTAACTTGGGATCTGAACAACAGGTATTTACATTGTATCCAACAACTTACCACACCCAATATTGCTGACCTTTACTATAATCTGAATGATTGTTTCCACTCGGGCTATAGCTGAACATCCACGCATCCTTAGGGTAACACAATGAAACCCAGGTGCAAGCATAAGCATATATATATATATATATATATATATATATATATATATATATATATATATATATATATATATATATATATATATATATATATGAGGAATTAAACCACATTCTCCAAAGACAATTTAATTCAGAACAGTTTCGGTGTATCTCACACCCTTTTTCAACTGACACTGGATAGAAAATATAAGAAGAAAAGTGCTTACAAACATAACACAGGGTCAGGTGGTGAAAGATCCCCTCTTTTTTTCCCCAATCTTATATTTTCTATCCAGTGTCAGTTGAAAAAGGGTGTGAGATACACCAAAACTGTTCTGAATTAAATTGTCTTCGGAGAATGTGGTTTAATTCCTCATCTTTTCTTGCGATATTGCATTAATATCCATCATATATATATAATACTGGTAATTGATTTGTTCCTTGGGAATCTGATATGTAGCAGGAATATAGTTAAGTCACTATATATCATTAAAATAAATCCAAAGTTAAATAATTACACCTCCTCAATTAAATTATTCACAATATAACCAACCAACACTTCAATAGATTAACTAGCCAACCAACCAACCGAATAAA
This sequence comes from Ceratothoa steindachneri, assembly GCA_963969495.1. Classification (NCBI taxonomy): domain Eukaryota; kingdom Metazoa; phylum Arthropoda; class Malacostraca; order Isopoda; family Cymothoidae; genus Ceratothoa; species Ceratothoa steindachneri. The sequence continues at coordinate 251,587,601 of OZ018318.1, forward strand.
TTTCGTCAGTAATTTTAAATGTTTAGTTAGTTGATTTCTCAACTTCAACATTTAAGGTCAGTCCCCTTGTTCATTCTGATTTATTTTCGGGTTTTTTGTCTTTTTATGGTGTGTTTTTACAATTTAATATAATGTTATTTTTTGTTTACTTCAGTAACTTTTAATACGTGATAATCAAGTTAGTTTGTTATAATTTCACTTTCTTTCTTTTTTTTTAAATACCACTGGGTAATATTATTTAATTCTATATATTATTAGTGTTTTTACTTTAATTTTAATTATTGTCAATTTTATTATTTTAACTTGCCTTCTTGCACTTTTTTTTTTCTTGTAATGCATTCTTTTAAGTGTTATCAATTAATGTACCTTCCCCTTCTCATTAGACGATATAGTCGCTGAAGATGGTCCTAGTAAAGGTCCAAAACGTCCGGCCAATAAATGATTAGTATAATCACCTGGGTCTTCATATTCCTGCTATATATATATATATATATATATATATATATATATATATTGAAAAAGTATCTTTGGAATCTCAATGAAACTGAGATGCCATCATGATTCCTAATAGCTTCAATCAAGATGTTTAGGGAACGGGATTGCTATAAGGCCAAGGTAAAGGCTTGAAGCCACAATGGCTTCTATCTTAACTCAGGGGGTAAAGACTTTATGGAAAGTGCTTGTCTTGAATCTCAGAGAAATCCTCAAGCTGTAATTCCTTGTCCACAAAATAAGGTTATCAACAAATAACTATCATCACCCATCCCCACACACACAAGCCTAAATCATTAAAATCAAAGGAAAATGAAGTTTAAACTCCTTCCATATGAAAGCATAGCAACAGTCATTTGAAACATCATGACATCCTACAGAAAGAAACATATCCAAATTGAATGGCATTTTATTCTGCCCACGCATGCAGGCCATGGTGGCGCATGTGGGCTATTGTAGGTAAGGAGTTAAAGTTTATCAATCAAAGCTTCCATAGGAAGCAACATATGAAAACCAGGTACAAAGCCTGTGTAAGCCCAAAATATACAGAGACCTGCTCTTCTTGACTCCTACTGTCCTCCTATAAACCCAACATCCAACCTCAATTCCTCCCCCACCTCTACTACCCTCATAATCACACACACCCTTTCCTTCTACCACAACATCCCCTTCTCTCCGACTCACCCATTTCATACCAATGCAGCAACAGCTAACAAACACTGTACATGCATATAACCTTACCGTAATACAACAACACAGCATTAATGCTAAAAACATGAACTCACAAGATTCATGAAACAGCATAACATGCATGTTGCCATCCTACAAGAAACAAAACTATACACAACATTAAAGACAACTTCCTTTCATAACTTCACCACCATCAGACAGGACCAGGCTGAGGGCATTAGTGCTGGTCTCATCACCTTGGTACACAAATCCATAAACTTGAAAGATACCAGTACACACACTCGCTCCTTCCCCCTCACAGCATACACTAGATGCAACCAAACCAACATTGAACACCTACTCTTAGAATACCCAAACCTTACACAAGCATGACCACACATCTTTTCTCTTAGGATGGGCTTACTAGGGCCTGCCCACCTTACAGAAGAGTGGTAGGGGGCCCAGCAAGTAAGGCTCCCCCCATACAAAGGACACTACAGAAGGGCAATCAAAATGTGCACTATCAACAAATCCTACACAATAGTAAGTGTGCTGTGCTCAGTAAAACTGGTCTGCAACTAGCCTTCAAATTTTTAAATGCCTGGTAGTTTCAATCTAGTTTAAGATCACTGGGGGACTGGGGTCCGGAGGGTAGGCTGCTCTTCAGAGTATCAGGTTTAAGTCTATATAATTGTAGGAAAAACACCTTGTTCTATATGTAATACCTCTTACCTTCTACCAAGGAAGTGAAAAAGAAAATCTACTAATTAAATATAAAGACTTAGCAAATCAAAGTGATCTAAAGAAATCTAATCAAGTGAGGGGAGCTGAAGGCTTAATGGCTAAAATTAATATATCAAATTAGGCTAAAGGTCTCCAAATAATTCATTCAGGCAGGTGAAGGCTACCGGAATGGAGAATAACCAAGAAGTATGAACTTATACAAAAGAAAGCCAACTTTAGATTTCTTGCATGTTTTCTTTAAAAAAAGGACGGGGTAACATGCCTTGTTTTGAAAAATTAACTTGTGGCAGAAATATTTACCAAAATTACAGGTAGTTTCAAGCAAATTGATACAAATTGTACACAAGGAAACAAGTTGTGTACCAAACAAAGCAATATATTCTCAAGGAATTTACAAACCAATAAAATTATATATATATATATATATATATATATATATATATATATATATATATATATATATATATATATATATATATATATATATATATATATATATAGTTGCAAAATCATTTGAAATGGTTACTATCCACCTTCACAATCTTCTCCATGTAGGCCCTAAACTGGTTGCATTGCCTGGTTAGGGAGTCCTTGTCAATGGATGAGATTACGTCTACAATGGTGACCTTTAGAGATCCTAAAGTGTTGTGAGCAGCCTTGTTGACATCCAATGCCCCATACAAAATAATCTAGGGGGTTGCAGCAAGGGGAGCTGAGCAGCCACACATCCAGGGACCAGTGGTGTAGGACAGTATTGAACAACCATGCCTGCATCTTGCATGCAGGAGCAGAGTGCTGCTGGAAAAGATAAGGACTTCATCCAAGACTTGACTAGTTTCCAGCACTTTAATGAAAACATGTGCATTGATCTTGAGGCCCTGGGGGAAGATGTGAGGAGGCATACCATGGCCTTCATTGCTGACCATGCCCATTACCATCAAAGAGATGGGAAATTTGCTGTGTCATTTCACTGTGTATGCAAGGTTTCTTGGGTAGTTAAACAAATTCCCATCACAATGTCTTTTAGACTTCTCCCAGCATGGAGGGCCACAAGTATGCATACTGTTTTTTTCAATTTCAGCTGGCATTCTCAAAAGAAACTGCATTTGCTGATACCTGCAGGAAAACTTAATTCTATGTGTCCAAGGTCAAGTAACATACATTGGTGTGGTAATTAGCTCTTAGACACACTACCAACTTTGAATCAATTTCCTGAAATGCGCTGTAATTATTATTTTTTTTTTAATTTTCAACCCATCTCCTTTCAGTTCTTAGGCCAGATACCTTATCTACTGATAAACCAACAGAAATGGCTCAAATCCAGCACCTACAGAACAATCTACAGCGAGTCATCCAATCTCTGGGTCCAAACCATTTACAAGGAAAATCAGTCCAAAGAAACATCACTCCACTTCACAATTGGGTCACCCTGCCAAGGTTCCAATGCAGTCCCTATTCAACATGAAACAAAACCAAGCCCTAAACTGGCCTGACTAACAGAGATATCTGCACTCACTGCCATCAGGAACCAAACACATCAACACACAATCGCAACTTTCCTGACCATTACAAATCGTTAAAACAAAACCTGAGGATGCACATAGTAGTATATCCTTGGGTGAACTCCATCCAGTCAGTGGAGGTAGTGAAGCATAAGGGAAGGACTATAACCAGGGCCAACTTAAGTAAGCACCATTAAATTGGATGCAATCGAGCAATACAAAACAATCACAGACCAAATAGGTCCACACCTGCACATGGACCTTTGCAAAAACTAACTTGTTTTTGCACTTCCTCACTTGTACCCAGATATACCTGTTTTTAATAATGTAAAAAAATGCTTTGAAACAGTTATGGTATCATAAAAAGAATTTAGCTTGTCTAATTTACTAAAAATTATATATTAATAAGTAATGAATAAGGTGAAATTGACAAGCATTTAATAGCATTAAAAAAAATAAATTCAAACATGTGTTGGTCCTAAAATTTTATAACTGACTGTATATGATATAGGGTACAATTAACTTTACTTTCTTATGACTTCATAAAATTTACATATAATCCCAATGAGTACATACTGTATGTCATTAAAGCTTTATAAAACCAAAATTCCAAATGTTTATATAGGTGGGTCCCATTATATGACCCTTAGGAGGTGGAAGTTCAATTGGAACTTAACCTCATGTGGAATACATCCAAGTAGGGTGGTCTTACTCCAGGATTGCATCCAGGTTGTAGCGGCGGGATCGTGAGTCCCTAGCCAAAAGTTCCTGCCACCCTGACAAGGTCCGCTCGGTGGTTCAAGAAGAGGGTATTGAGGAGAGAGTATTTTCTAAATTTAATTTAGAAACCCTAATTCTAGAAAAATAATCCAATCCAAAATAATCAACCCAAAATATAAACAACCCTCAACCTAAACCAAAATACATTACCTATATATATCTATACATACAGTTGGCCTCACAATACTCTGGCCAACCACCACACGTATATATTTACAAAAGGGCCTTACACAAGATCTTGGCCACACAAACGTATAGTACAATCAAAATATCGCGACAGACGGGTGCACCCTTAACTACCTAATGGAGTGAGACGTGTTGGAGAAAGTGGGAGGTGGATCACTTTCTACGGGATTCTGAGGGGTCCAGGACTCAGCAAAGCCGAGGATTTTGGGTTGCTGGGACGCTTGTTGGTACCAACTGCTGGGTCACAGTCGGTTGGATGCTGCTTCAACCACTCCCTGGAGACTGGAAGGTGCTGGCCAAGGTCCACACCTTAGAAAATTGCCCCAAAAGGTAGGCGCACTTGCGAGGGTCAGGATTGGCTTCAGCCGTGTCTGAAAGCCAGATGTCGACGACAATCGGTACCACGCAACTGGAAAAGAGAAGGCACATTCAGTCACCTATTCACTGCCACACTCAAACATCTTTACTCCTAACTCATTCAACCATATCCACTCTCACACAATCTTCACTCACCTATCTTCCGTCTAGGCGGCTCTTCCTTCCTCAGTCACAAACTTTACTTCCAAACTTTTACCCACACTTTCTAAAGAAAAATATATGCTGAAAGAATCCGCCTAAAAAGAAAACAGGAGATGAATGGGGGAGCACAATAGAGATCCATCGAGTCCCCCCACACAAAGCAAAGACAGTGATCACAGATCCACACACACACATTCTGCAAAAGAAGAAAAAGATTAGACATAGGGGAGGGGAGGTGGACAACCAAACTACTACATCCCTCCCAGCTAAATTCGCCTCACCTCACCATGTCTCAATCCCCATCTTTATTCATTCACAATGCTTTCAACATCACCCAGTCATACTCTTTCACTCTGCCTCTCCTCCTAGTCAAGTCCATCAACTGTCTCTGTCATCTGTCGTAATGTCTCCTCATGTCTGTCCATGGCTCCTTCTCTATGTACTTCATCCACACACACATCCGACATTCCCTGACCAATCCCACTCAAATCCTCAACTAACCTCTCTACTACATCCATCAAACCTTCCCATTCTTTCATAGCATTTATCGACTCTTGTTCCAATTTCGCACTTATCCCATTTATACTCTCTAGCATAGACTCAGACTCATTCAACGGAAACTTACAAATACTGTACGTTCTATCATATACTCCATCTCGATCTTGCACAAACCCAGAAAACTCTCTCACATCACTCTCACCAAACTGTTCCATCCATTCATCCTTTCTCAACCGTTTACTCTTACGCTTCCCCCTTCGATGTTCAACTAACACTAACTGCTTCCCCTCTAAAGCACTAGCTATATCATCCACCATTTCACAGTCTTCCATTCTTTCAGACAGATATTCATTCACCGGATGTTGCACCAAATACTCAGGAGGTTCACGCCACTTTCGCAACTGACTTTGATGCGCTCTACGTTCATCCAAACTTCCATCCTCTCTTTCACGAACTATCACATAACTTACCCCATTTGACCAAACCTTTCTTACTACAAACGGACCTTCAAATTTCTCTTTCAACTTATCCACATTCAGTCTACCTTTTGTCTCAATCTCCTTTAGTACTTTATCACCCACAGAAAAACTCTCAAACCTTTTATTCCCTTTTCTCCACAACTCACGATCCTTCTCACTAAGTCCCATATGTGGCCTAATCATTCGTTCAAAGTTCATCAAATACTTACATGGTGACATTCCAATCGCCTTATGCACTGTCATGTTATACGCCCAAAGCACTCTTCCCAAACATTCATCCCATTCTTTCCCATCTTTCACCATCAATCGTAACATCTCACTCAAAGTTCTTATCGTTCTTTCAGCCAAACCATTCGCACTAGGCATATACGGCGTCGTTCGCACATGATCTATTCCCCATTCACTCAACATCTCCTCAAAAGCACGTCCTACAAACTCAGGTCCATTGTCACTCAACATTCGCACAGGCTTACACATGCACATGGGCAACATTCTCTCACTCACTTCTCTAGCAACAGTCAATGAAGATTTATTTGTCACAGGTGCAGCATACGCAAATTTGCTCTTATGATCCACCATCACAATCATCCCTACATACCCTCTTGCAGTCCTCGGAAAAGACACGCAATCGATCGCTACCATTTCAAAGGGTTCATTCACACTCAACTTTAATACAGGTGGGGCGACATACACTCTCTGATACTTTCTCTTCTGGCACACTTCACACGTAGTCGCTACATCCACGCAAATCTTTCTCAAAAAGGGACTAAATATACATCCTTTCATACATTCCCACAATTTATTCTTACCCATATGTCCAAACCTATCATGCACAATCTTCACCATTCCAATCGTGCAACACACGGAAAACACCGGAATATATACATCCTCATCATCTATATATTGCACAAAATACACTAAACCCTTGCACACTACAAACTTTCCAGCAAACCTTCTAAACTCTCTTAATATGCAACTCCATTCATTCACAGGAACACTGGTCATCACGCTATCTTTCAATTCACGCACCATCGGACATGACTCTTGCATGCTCTCTTATATCTTCAGCAGTCAACAGCTCTTCACTCAAATCGACACCTGCCACTCCTACAAATCCAGTTGAGCCTACAAGCTCACTCTGCAACTTCCCAACTGTTACACCATCTTTCACTAAACATTCATTACATACATCCACTGAAGTCCTATTCTTACGCAGAAAATCGATCCCAAACAGAAAACAATAAGGTAACTCATTCTCACTTAGCACAACAAATTCATGCAATATATCATTCAACTTCCCCATGCTTACAGACAAACTCACTTCCTCCCATGCCATAATACGTCCACTTCCGAGTCCACTTATCGAAACTGTCACACCTTTTCTAGAAACATTCCAACTCATATTATCAACATCACACACAACTTTTGCATTCACCAAGGAAATTTGCGCACCTGTGTCAATCATTCCACAATAGCTCTTCCCATTCATAGTCAAGGTAACTTGCACTCTCTCTTCAAGTCCATGTTCACACATTATATTCAACACTTCGGTCTGTTCCACAAACACTTCTGCAGCATCCAAACCTTCATCTTCACTAACAGGAACAATTCCTTCGCAAACGTAGTCAATCTGTCTTCTTACATAATTCTTCTTCTCAATCAGCCAATTATAATGCACACCACTCAAACATTGCAGATGCAACTCACACCCATTCACTCGGTCTACACCTTTACCACGATACATCACTGGCTTCTCCACACCATAATGCACATATACTCTCACACCAAACAGCTTACTCACTATCGCTAACACTTCCTGAAACATCATCACTCCTGGCATACACATACTTCTTAACTCTTTTCTTAACCTACTTGAATTTTCCATTCCCAATTGCTCTGGTCTCTTATACGCTTCTTCCATAACCACCTTTCGTAATGCATTCACACTTTCTGGCACCTTTTCAAGCAATCCATCTTTCACCAAGTCTCGTAAACCATATAACACACTTTCAAACATAGAATCACCTCCACCCTTACATTTTCTTCCAACAACTACACCTGCTGGCAAATACTCAGGATTTATGCTTACAGTCTCGCTCTCATTCAAACTACAAGGCAAACGTGACATCAAATCAGCAATCACATTCCTTTCACCTGGCAAATACTCAACCACAAAATCAAAATCACTCAAATCCTCTATCGTCCTTGCAAGCCTACTATCAACTAACCTCATACGCTGCAAATACACTAGTGGCTGGTGATCTGTTCTCACTACAAACCATACTCCATACAGAAATGGTCGTAACGACTTGAGACAGAATCTTAACGCAGCCAGCTCTCTTTCAATCATTGAATATGCACGCTCTGCCACACTAAACGCCTTGGAAACATACGCAATTACTCGCTTTCTTTCAACTCCATTCACAACTTGATCTTGCATCAAACATCCACCCATGGAATGACCACTTGCATCCGTATACACTTCAAGCATTCCTGCATTTGTTCCATATGCTGGATACGCAAGTTCCACATCTTTTGCAACTTCCGCTTTTAACTTTTCAAATGCTGCATTCATAGAGTCATTCCACTTAATCACAGCAGTCTTCTTTTTCCCAGTCCATACACTCAACGGTTTCATTACACCTGAACAATCTTTCATAAACTTTCTTCCAAACTCAACTAAACCAAGAAATCCACGCAACTCTCTCACTGTGGTAGGCTTAGGGAAATTCCTAACCTTTCCCACGAACTTCTCCAATTTACGCAATCCAACCGCACTCACCTTATGTCCTAAAAACTCAACTTCACTAGCAAACCATACACATTTAGACAACTTCACTTTGACACCAACCTCTTCCAACTTTCTTAAAACATCATTCACCAAGGTCATATGTTCTTCCATGTTCTCACTCATCACCAAAATATCATCCAAAAACACTCGTACATTCTTACACGGAAAACCACTCAACTCTACATTCATAGCACGCTGAAAAGCAGCTGGGGCGTTCGCCAACCCAAAGCTCAGGTTTCTGAACTGATAATGGCGCTTTGAGGTAGAGAACGCCGTAATAGGTCTACTCTCTTCAGCCACAGGCATCTGGTAGTATCCACGTACCAGATCCATCTTAGAAAACACTTTCATTCCATACATACTGTACACACATTCAGACACAACACTCATAGGAAACTTGTCTTTCAACGTTCGTTCATTCACTCTTCTATAGTCAATACACAGTCGCAAACGTCCATCTGGCTTTCATACAGGTACAATCAGACTATTCCAGGCACTCACACTTGGCTCAATCACGCCAATTCTCTCTAATTCCTCACACTGTTCCTCAATCTCTTGAGCCACAGGGGCAGGGAAATGAGGAGGCCTTTGATATATTGGCATATCGTCGCTCAAAATTATTTTGAACTCAGGCAAGCGAGCGTTGCCAAAGTCCTCATCCCCTTGACTCAAAGCACCTCTCCTATTCCACAACATCCTGTAAACTTTTTGCTTCTCACATTCACTCAACTTTTCTTCCAATTTCACTTGCTCAATCAAAGCTTCATACTTCCAAACATTCGATGTTACACTCACGGAAAACACATTTGCGTTCACCACATGCATATCATTCTCCATATTCACCACTGTATTTAACACACCCAATTTATCTCCCACTTGCACTCCTCTAAGACTCTCCCTTCGCAGATCAGGCCAAACTTGCATGCAGACACGCGGATCTTTCATATCAATTATACCATCAAACACATGCACCACTCGCCTTAATCGATAGTTTGCAGCACTACCATCCAAGACATAAATATTCCCATCATTCTCATTTATCTCGACATCCGAATTCCATCCAATCCTTACACTCAATGTTTTATTATGCTTGACAGGCACACTCTCAATCGCATATACCTCCAGACCTTTCATGATGTTCACTCTCACACTTCCATCTGGATTCACATACCATTGAAACTTCATACTTCCATCCTTCTTACATTCAATCATCTCTAAATCAGAGTGAATCACAATACCATTCGCTTTCAAAAACTTATAACCTAATAGCATGTCATACTTCTTTTTTGCACCTTCTACAACACAAAATTCATCTTCATTCATCCGGACACCGGCAATCAAAACACTCTCTCTAAACCTTGCAACAATCGGCACATCCTGTTCACCTAATCCAGTCAAATGATATCCACGATCCTTAACTTCACTTACTTTCATTCCTACAAATACTTCATAGTACACCACATTCACCTTACATCCTGTATCAATCAATGCACTAACTTCTCGTTCTCCACACTTAATTTTAACACACATACACCTATTCACTCTCTGACCCCAATTTACTCCACGATTTGACAATCCTTCTCTCACATTCATCACTTGCACTCTAGAGAATTCCCCAGAAGGAACCCTCTCATTCCTTAGTTTCCCTGAGTCGTATCCTCTCGATTACTTGCATCATTCCCATCCATTCTTTCATTCATGCATCTTTCTCCGGTCCTACACAACCTTGTTGCATGACCTACCATTCCGCATTTACCACAGGTAGCTCTTGGACTGGCACACATCCTGGCATAATGCCCTATCTGCCCACAATTACCACACACTCCAGGTCCACTCATATTTACTCGACCACCTTCCCTGCAATCTCGTACCAAGTGGCCCATTCTTCCACATCCATAACACGCTCTTTCCCTCGCATGACTACAATCTTTTATCATGTGCCCCATTTGTCCACAGCCAAAGCAACTTCCTTGTGACCAGCGACAGTCAACCCTCATATGCCCAACTTTCTTGCACCTCAGACACCTAGGCTCATTTACTCTAGATCTACTGTCATTCCTACCATTTGTGCGACCACTATTCCGACCATTCTGAACCCTTCTCCACCCATTCTGACTCTCACTCCTACTTTTACTCCCTCTCGGTTCGCGGCCAACATACACACTCTGTTGTTCATTCTGCCCGCTGTAATAATTTTCCAAAAATCTAGACATCACTTCGATCGGGTTCTCTGTCAATGCGTCCCGATATGACCGGAACTGGGGCAACTTACTTCTACTCGAGTTGCGCCCAGTGTGAATCGAGGCCTCCTCCCTTCCATAATCCTCAAATTCACGGTCCTCTAACATCTCCAGTACATCCTTCCATAGCAATCTTTCACCAGCCCATTTCATCTTCTCTTTCCTCTTATACGTCACATACTCACTCACTTCATTCGGAACCGTATTTAAAAACTTCTTCATCAGCTCCTTATTCCCATTTATTCCGTCATCTCCAAATCTCATTCGTGCCAAGGACTCTAAGCGATGGGCATAAGAATTCACATCCTCATTCTTCCCCATTCTCGCTTCCTCAAACCCATTTGTTTTCTTATACTTCACACTTGTCTTCATCCTCTTACAGTGCTCTATTATTCTCTCTTTCATAACCTCCCACTTAGGCTCACCCACGCTCATAATCGTCCGGTAAAAATCCTTCATACGCCCATCCAGAAACTTGCACAACTCTTTCACCCAAAACCTATTATTCTCTCCAAATTTTTCCTTACAATAATTTTCATACTCTTTCAAAAACACTTTCACATCTTTTGCTCCTTCCACTCTAAACTTACTTAACTTTGGCACTTCTCTGATCAGTATACTCCGATGAACCTCAGCATCACTTTCACTATCACTCACTTCTCTCCCACTTTCACTCATGCCTTCATTCGAGCTGAAATATAAGGAGTCAATACTAGCCAGTCGGGTCCTTTCCTGTCGGTCTGGGCATCTAGTCTTTAGGGTCTTCTTTTTTCGATGCCTAGTCATTTGCAGGGGTTCCTTTATGCCTGTCAATCCCTTTTTATCAGTCATGTCAATTCCAAGTGGAGTCGAGGCCACACCCCCACCAATTTCACCTGATTCTCCCATTTTCTCATTCAGCATTCGCATCAATCTTTCCTCCATTCGCACCTCACTGTCTTTAATCCTCTCTTCCATTCTCACTTCCATCTCCCTCATTTTCCTTTTCAAACTATCATTCTCTTCTATCAAATGCGCATTTTCTCTGTCTTTCTGCCGCACTAACTCATTTAGTCTTCTCATCTCCAACTCCATGGTCCCAATCTGTTCCTCTTCCATTAGGGACAAAAGACACAGGCTCTCACTCCTCTCCTTCCTCAAACCACCCGGCAGTCCCTATTCGGGCGCCAAAAATATGTAGCGGCGGGATCGCGAGTCCCTAGCCAAAAGTTCCCGCCGCCCTGACAAGGTCCGCTCGGTGGTTCAAGAAGAGGGTATTGAGGAGAGAGTATTTTCTAAATTTAATTTAGAAACCCTAATTCTAGAAAAATAATCTAATCCAAAATAATCAACCCAAAATATAAACAACCCTCAACCTAAACCAAAATACATTACCTATATATATCTATATATATATACATACAGTTGGCCTCACAATACTCTGGCCAACCACCACACGTATATATTTACAAAAGGGCCTTACACAAGATCTTGGCCACACAAACGTATAGTACAATCAAAATATCGCGACAGACGGGTGCACCCTTAACTATCTAATGGAGTGAGACGTGTTGGAGAAAGTGGGAGGTGGATCACTTTCTGCGGGATTCTGAGGGGTCCAGGACTCAGCAAAGCCGAGGATTTTGGGTTGCTGGGACGCTTGTTGGTACCAACTGCTGGGTCACAGTCGGTTGGATGCTGCTTCAACCACTCCCTGGAGACTGGAAGGTGCTGGCCAAGGTCCACACCTTAGAAAATTGCCCCAAAAGGTAGGCGCACTTGCGAGGGTCAGGATTGGCTTCAGCCGTGTCTGAAAGCCAGATGTCGACGACAATCGGTACCACGCAACTGGAAAAGAGAAGGCACATTCAGTCACCTATTCACTGCCACACTCAAACATCTTTACTCCTAACTCATTCAACCATATCCACTCTCACACAATCTTCACTCACCTATCTTCCGTCTAGGCGGCTCTTCCTTCCTCAGTCACAAACTTTACTTCCAAACTTTTACCCACACTTTCTAAAGAAAAATATATGCTGAAAGAATCCGCCTAAAAAGAAAACAGGAGATGAATGGGGGAGCACAATAGAGATCATAACATAACATAACATAATTACACGGATGACAAAAGCCACAAGGGCCTATCAAAGGTCATCCGCCTCCGTCAAAACCCACCCACAAAAAGCACCATCACCAGGGGAAGACAAAATCAAAGTCCCCCACAATATAATATAACGGATGACAAAAGCCACAAGGGCTCATCATAGGTCATCCGAGTCAAGCGGCCTCTTTTTCAAGGCACCCAAACTCCCAGGAAAACTACATCCAGAAGATTGCATCCAGAAACAAGGGTATCACCAATCAAGGCTTGTCAAGAACTAAATCATGCAGCTATAGATATATACAAACAATATTAATATATACAAAACTTAGGAACCATTACAACCTTCCCTTCCCATAAACTCATCCAACCTACTCTTAAATACATTTAGATTTGGACTACCTACTACCCTCTGCGGCAATTTGTTCCAAAAGTCTTCCACTCTATTGGTGAAAAAATATTTTCTTAAATCCAACCTACACCCTTGCTTTTTAATTTTCAAGTGGTGACCTCTAGTCCGATTTCCATCATCTAACTCAAAAAACTTGCTAACATCCAATTTATCTATCCCGGAAAAATTTTTAAACAGCTCAATCATATCCCCTCTCACACACCTCCTTTCGAACGAGAACATATTTAATACCCTCAGTCTATCTTCATATTCAAGGTGCCTCAGGGAAGGAATAATCTTTGTTGCCCTCCGTTGCACTGACTCAAGAAGGTTAATATCGTGTCTAAAATGTGGGGACCATGCCTGTATACAGTACTCTAGATGTGGCCTAACATAAGAGTTATAGAGTTTAAGAATAACCTCCTTACTTTTGTAACTGACATTTCTCTTAATAAAACCCAGCACTCTATTTGCCCTATTTCTTGCTTCAATACACTGCTTAGAAAACCTTAATGACTTATCTATTACTACTCCTAGATCTTTCTCATCCTCTACTGAGCTCAGCCAATGCCCATCCATTTCATAGTTAAATTCTCTATTATCTTTTCCCATGTTAATAACTTTGCACTTATCAAGGTTGAAAGTCATTTGCCACTTATGTGCCCAGGATAACAATTTATTTAAGTCCCCCTGCAATTTAAAATTATCATCAATATCTTTAACTACAGCTGCTAATTTGGTATCATCCGCAAAAATTGACACTTTATTATTAACTGCCTCCCCAAGATCGTTTATATAGATGACAAATAATAATGGACCGAGAACTGATCCCTGAGGAACCCCACTGATAACATCCCTCCACTCTGACTTTACACCATTTAGCACTACCCTTTGCTTCCTGTCTTTCAGCCACTCAGCTATCCAATTTGAAACACCCCCACATATCCCAATCATTTTTAATTTATGAACTAGTCTCCTATGTGGTACCTTATCAAATGCTTTACTAAAATCTAAGTAAATTATATCTACATTCTCTCCCTTATCTACTTGATCTGTTACAAACTCCAGAAAGTCTAGTAAGTTAGTCAAACATGATCTACCTGATCTAAACCCATGCTGAGCATCGCTGATTAACCCCTCCCTCTCTAGATGTTGGCAAATCCCTTTTTTAACTATTTTCTCAAGAATTTTACAGACTACAGGAGTTAGGCTAACCGGTCTAAAGTTATTTGGATCCTCTTTACTACCCTTCTTGAAAATGGGGACTACATTTGCTCTCTTCCAATCATCGGGTATTTCTCCATATTCCAATGACCTAGTATATAACTTGTCCAGAGCTATTGAGATACTTTCTACCCCTTCTTTAAGTATCCTAGAATGAATATTATCAGGGCCGGAGGCATTGGTAGTATCTAAATCACCTATTAGTCCTTTTATCATCCTCCGATCCACACAAATGTTAGTAAACACCTCTTTTCCTGACCTATGAGTACTATACATAGGACTATTTAGTTTCTCTTTTGTAAATACTGATGCAAAATGACCATTTAGTACCTCAACTATTTCCTCATCAGTTTCTCTCACAAACCCTTCATATTTGATAGGTCCTATTTTAACTCTGCCACACTTGTTATTAATTTTATAGTAACTAAAGAACTTTCTAGGATCTTTGTTGCTATCCTGAGCTTATTTAATTTCTGACACCCTTTTGTTCTTCTTTATAATCTTATTTAACTCATTCCTAGCCATTCTATAATCACTTAAATTTTGAATATTATTTTGTACCTGTAATTTTTTATATGCCCTTTTCTTCTCTGAAATTTTTCTAGCTATCTCCTGATTCCACCATAATGGTTTCCTACTTTTGTTCCTAATGGTCTTCATTGGGATACATTGTTCTTGGACTACATTTATTATATGCTTGAAAGTATCCCACATCCCATAAGCATTTTTACCTCTGAATTCTATATCCCAGTCTACCAAATTTAGCAAGCTTCGAAGTTTTACATAATCTCCCTTATGAAAATTTGGAACTTTTTCAGCATTCTCAGTTATTTTACCCTTCTCAATTCCCAAGTTAAAACGAACTATCTGATGGTCACTATTTCCCAATGCTTCCCCAACAGTCAATTCTTGAACTAAATGATCACTGTTAGAAAGTACTAAATCTAATATATTGTCCCCCCTCGTTGGCTCATTAACAAATTGATTCAAAAAATTATCCTCAAAGCATTCTATGAACCTGCCACTTGTTCTATCCCTACCTATCATATTTTCCCAGTCCACAGAGTTTAAGTTGAAGTCCCCAATAATAACTGCATCTGTTTCACATCCCTTACTTATTTCCCTTATCATTAGTTCGTCTATATCATCAGTCTGCCCAGGTGGCCTGTAAAAAGCTCCCAAATGCACCATTCTATTTTTACTGAACCTAATATCTATCCAAAGTGACTCAACTCCATCCTGCTTTATTGAAGTATTTAAACTTGAAACAATGTTGTTTTTTATATAGATAATTATTCCTCCACCAATCCTACCTGTCCTTTGACTAATGTACATATTATAGCCCTGTAAATCAAATTCACTTATAGTGTCACTAAATTCTATTTCATTAACCCATGATTCAGTAACGCATAATATATCTATATCCTCATTGCTAATATAACTAAATAGCTCATCCTTCTTGTTTCTAAGACTACGAGCATTTGTATAGAAACAATTTAACCCCCCTATCCCTGAAGCACCTCTTGAAACTTGAATGACCTCACCTCTATCGCCTTGGAACCTATTTCTGTTATGTGCCAAGTCCATTCTACTTTCAGTACTATAATGTCCTCTCATAATTCCCTGACCACTATTAGTATCTAGTTTCCCGCCCGCAAAGACCTAATAACACGATCATACTCCTCCCACAACACATCTACCCCCCTCCTACTCAAATGCAGTCCATCCATCGCATACATTTCTTTCATTCCAACAAACCTATCCCACACATCCACAAACATGACACCTTCCATCTCACACATCCTCCTCACATAATCATTCAGCCCAATCGCACGAGACATCCATTCTACCCCAACATCCATTCTTGGAAGCACACCTGTCACAACACCTTTCATTCTACTTTCTTTCACCTTTTCAATCAACCTCTTGTACCTCTCACGTAACTCACATGCACCCACTTTCTTCACATCATTCACTCCTACATGTGTAATCACAACCGCATCCCTTGCACAGCCAGACACCAACTCCTCATACCTATCAGACAGATCTCTCACTCCAGCACCCGGCAAACACACCCTCAAACCATTCAATCTACTTGCATTCAACTTCCTATCTAAATATCTAACTCACGAATCACCCATCACAAGCACTTCAGTCAGACTCCTATTCCTAACCCCCACAGACCTAACTCCATCCCCACTCCTATTCTCATTCAAACTACCAGTCACTCGAACTCCACCCCCACCCCCATCAGTCATATCACTTCCAGTTACTTCCTCTCTTAGGGCACTGAATCTATTAGTCAAGCTAATAGGTTCTGTGTCCCTCTGACTCACACACCTATTCTCCCCCTGGCTAACAACCTCAACAGAGGCAACCCTATTCTCACAAAGAACAGGAGAAGCCTCCCTAGCTTCATGTTTCCTAACCACTCTCCACTGTCCCCCATCCTCACTAGGCCTATTTCTAACTAATCTAAGGGGGCTAACTTCACTATCACTAGAACTATCATATCCTACCTCCTCCACCGGCCCTCTACCTTCACCTGAAACATCTAACTGGCCTACCTCACCACCTAACCTATTCCCAAATCTAGGCCTAACACTAAGTTCCCTCCTGAGCTCAGCAACTAACCCCTCCAGCCTACATATCCTGTCTAAATCCTGCCTTCTCATCCCCTCTAAATCTACAATGCATTCACGCAGCCCACATACAACACATGTATACCCCTCACCAAATACACCACAACCAATGCATACATTCCGACACTCATGCTCACTTTCATCCCCAAACTCCATCACTTATTCAAACAAAGAAAGAACTTAAGTAGCAATAAGAAAAAAAAGAAGAGCAACTTAGCTTTCGCTGATTGTGGTGAGAAAAAAAACAAAAACAAACAAACTATAGAAAAATCTGAAAAATAGATCAACAGACTGAGAGCTCTATAAAACAGGTGCTACCTGTTCGAAGGTCAGTCGAAGACTGACCTTCGAGTCCCCCCCACACAAAGTAAAGACGGTGATCACACGATCCACACCCACACACATTCTGCAAAAGAAGAAAGAGATTAGACATAGGGGAGGGGAGGCGGACAACCAAACTACTACATCCCTCCCAGCTACCTACCAAGTAGGGTAGTCTTACTCCAGGATTGCATCCAGGTGACATAGTTGGGTCATATCCAGTTGGAAATGACTGACTCCTCTTCAATTCTTTTTCTCTTGGCCTACAGGGTGGCTAGAGCTTAAAAAACACAGCCTCGCCTGCTGGGCATGGCTCCTGGATGATGCCCTCCCAGACTTCTATCTTAAGCGAGGAAAAAGTAGCTATCGACCAAGCAAGCAAGGACTGCCTGACACTCATTTTCAGTGCCAATGCAGATGTGTGACTAAACCTCCGCTGGTCTACTAATAAGAAACTCCATGATCACTGAAAGGTTGCATTAAAAGAGGCTGGCTGTTGTTTGGTGCTCCAATCTTCGTACGTGGATGATGCAGATGGTGTTTCAAGATTACATCCTGGACTACTTTTCACCTTTCATGGAGGTACATACACAAGGGCAAAAAACCTTGATAAGTGATTTGTTTTCATTGGCAATGCTTCAAGGCATCTCACAACACTTGAGACACCTTTGAATGCCAAGGTTTTCTATCATCCAGCCTATGGATCAACAAGGTGTAATAGCCACTTTTGAGGTTTATTACACCCGGTAGTGTATAAAGCAGCTTATGACAGCACTGGAAGATGACAAAAATGATGAAGGAATTCTGGAAGAGCTTTAATATCACTGTTGAGCCCATTAAATTCTTCTTAGGATTAAATAACAGCCTCAAATATAAATTTGACTGGAAAAATCTGTAGTATGCACATGTATATTAGGGTGGAGCAAAAAACATTTTTTCTGAAATTTATTTTCCCAGCACAATTTTTTTTATGGGGTTATCTGTCAAATTAAACCTCCTAAAAGAATTTTTTGATATAATAAATTTGAAAGGTTCCTCAATGCCATTGAAAATTGCAACTAAATATTTACTTTTGTGGATTATATCTGAAAATTAAATTAGAATCTCGAATTTATACCTGCAAACAAATAATTATGGTATTTTAAAGAACAAGTAAACGAAATTTGAAAGTAATCTATTGATATTTAGAGGTTCCTCAATTATATATTATAGCGGCGTACATGACAAATATATTTCAGTAGCGCGGAGGATCTAATTGAGATTGGATATGTGTGTGTGTGTGTGTGTATGTGTGCATGTGTGTGGCTCTGTCTAGTGTCTAGTGTCTATTGTTTTGATCACATTCTTCTATTTGTATTTAAGAACAGTTATTTATAGTGTATAATAAATATTTATTACACGTTTTATTATATTTCAGAGCTAAATAATATGTAAGAAAAAATTAAAACAATATTTAATTATGGCATTTAAACCTAGAATGCATCAGGAAATGGAAAGCCCTTTGTTTGGCACACCTTGCACCATTAGTAAATGAGTGTTGCCAACTTATAAAGATGTTATAAAATATGTTTTGTTTGAGTGAGAAAAGAAAAAGAACTGCAATAGAAAAGACTCACCAATTAACCAAATTATCACATTAGTAGCAGAGTTAATTTTTATTTGAAAACAGCATCAATCCCTTGTGTGTCAATAGAGGCAGTTAGAAAAAGAATTTTAAATTATTCAAAAGATCAGTTTTTACTGAGAAATATTAGCAGGAAAAAGTGACATTATTCAAACAGAAATGTGACAATTTTACAAAGAATGCAGAACAATTGTTTGATATTTTGTGTTGTAAATGCGAAAGCTTTGAGAACTATTCTTGTAGCAAACAAAAGAAGGTGCTACCATTGGAACAAACATTTGTGGAAGACCAACAAACAACTAGGAAAATGGCAATAGGTAATATCAATCAAATTCAATAAAAGAAGAATATTCAGATTGCAGTTAAGAAGAAGAATTGTGAGTATTGTCTTTTAAATTAACCATCTACTTCAACAGATAATATCAAAGTGATTCTTCCTTCATCCAGCACAGAAACAGAATCTGCTGACGAAGGTAGTGACTATGAGCTTCCTTCATCCGTGAAATGCAAAGAAGTAAACAAAAGATTTGCATCCAAGACTCCATCTAAACGAATAAAATTGTCAGAATTTGCATTGACATGTGCCCACACTGGTGTATCTGATTGAGCTGCAGCTTTAATAACAAGTTCAATCTTTAAGTACTTATCGTCAATTGAAGGCAAAGAAACTTCCCTAGTAGTTGACAGGTCAAAAGTTAGAAGAGAGCGTGTCAAAGAACGTACTACACTACAGCAAGAAATTAGATCGGATAAGCCATTATATTCTATTTATTTTGATGGTAGAAAAATTAGCACATTTGTTAAGACAATGGAGGGAACTCATCAAAAGAAGAAGATACTGGAAGAGCACATCTCTATTATAGAAGAACCTGGTTCAGAATACCTTGGAAACCTGACAATGATGAGAGGTTCTGAAAAAGCTATATGTGATGCAATATTCTAGTATCTAAAAGCAAATAACATCACAACTGATGAACCCATTGCTGTGGGATGCAATGGAATGGCAGTGAATACAGGAACAAAAGGTGTAATCAGAATGTTAGAAGAAAAACTTAATAGACCACTTCATTAGTTTATTTGCCAGCTCCATGTAAATGAGATACCATTGCACAATCTCATCAACAATTTGGATGGGAAAACAATGGGACCTTGAGGATTTGTCGGACCTTAAGGAAACAACTGGATAAATGTGAGATTCTAAGTGTTGTTGAATTCAAGCCCATTTTGAACAACTTGCCATCTGCTGACAGAGGAAATCTGAGCACCAATCAAAAGTATCTGTCTGATATCCTTCTATCTATCTCACAAGGTAAATGTTCTGCTGAAATGGCTCGTAAGAGTCCAGGAAAAATGTTGCATGCACAATGGATTACAACAGCAAATCAGATATTTCAAATATATGTTTTGACTTCTGACCCTTCTGACACGCTGAAATCTATTGTCTTGTTCATCATGAAGGTGTATACACCATGCTGGTTTGAAATAAAAGCTAGCTTCTTCACAAGATGGAGCACTCAACCTCTTCAAGACAGTGTAATCACTGCAAAGGGTGAACAAACAGATTAAAGATATAGTTGCCCCAGTGATTTGAAGGAATGCTTATTTCACTCATGAAGAAAACATTCTTCTCTGTATGCTGAAAGATGAAAAAGTCATATCCGGGTACTCGCATGGAGAAGAATTATGAAAGCACAATAAGATTATAAAGGGAAATCAATATGCACTTTCAAGATCCCAGACATAAACTTTGAAGCTGACGACTATATCCACCTAATTAATTGGCAGCAGACCATTGTGACCGAACCTCCCCTGATGAGGACGCTCTCTGATGATCAACTTGAAGAATGTATCTGTCAACAACCTAAATTGGATATTCCAAAGTTTCTTTGTCACACACAAGCGGTTGAGAGATGCATCAAACTGGTCACAGAAGCATTACTAGCAGTTTGTGGAGAAGACAAAAAGGACGGCTATATAAGGAGTAGAATTGAGTCCAGGAGAAAAATACCCTCATTTAATACCAAGAAGGACTTCATAATGAAAGGTAATAACACTAAAAAAAATCTAACCATTAAATAAATGGATATTGAATAATAGTGAAAATTTAAATATTTGACTGTTAATTGTTGAATTTCTTCTATTTCAGAGTGATGATGATAAAAATCTAGTTTGCATGGAAACAAATGGAAGAAAAGGAAGGAAAACTTATTGAATAGTTAATAGATCATTTTTATTGAATAAAATAGAAGTAGAAGTATAGATTGTAAAGTTTTATAGAAATATATTTTTTAAAAGTTTTAGGGAAATAATATACCCTCTATAGGACATAAATGTTGATGTAACAACTTGAAGTTTGAAAACAAATAGATAGAATTTTCTGACATTTTTGCTTCTTTTTTTTTCAAAATTTCAATTGCATTGAGGAACCTAAAAATATTAATTTAGAAGTCTAAAATTTAAACACAATAGTTTTTGATGTTGGGTCCATAAAAAAAAACAGGCTGGGAAAATGAATTTCAAAATTTGGGGCAAAACCCCACCTTTTTGATCCACCCTAATGTACATGGCTTTATGTTTTTTCTAGCCAAGATTTGTCACTGTGCAAAAACAGATTGTCTCTGCACAAAAGATTCTGGCTTTGAAGAGGTTAAAGAGGAAGATGTGGTGGACCTCCTCACTTCTTATACTCAGGAGCTGTTTGATGATGGAGGCACCATGAAAGAGAGAGAGAGAGAGGTCCTAAAGGTGAAGATGCTCTGGGCACTAAGACATTCATCCTTAAACAACTTGTGAACTTAATGATGGCAGATGCCTAGCAGAAAAGACAATGGAGTATGAACCTCAGTCAACAGGGTTCTGAAGTTCAAGGCCATCAAATTGGACAGACTGAAGAGATATGAAGAACTCTAACAGCAGAATAAAGCTAGTGCTTCCCAAAAGAATATTAGCTACTTCCTTAAGTGAAAATATTCACCTTCACCATCTCCCTCCACCAGTCATAATCTCCTACTTCAAGACAATTGACAGGTCAAGGATGATCTTGGCCTGACATCTCCCAGCACTGAGGATCTTGCCTCTTCCCTTAGTTATCAAGGAGAGATGGAAGGATCCTATGTCAGTCACACCAGGTAACACACTGATTACTATTATCTCTCAAGCCTCAGAGTTAATGGGACAGCTCAAGTGGTCAGGGGTAGATCCATACCTACAAAGCAACATTAGCACCTAAAAATGAGTGTTACACATGTTTTATATGTTTAATTAATATGGTCATACTATTAATAAACTATTTTCTCTTTCAGGTTGCTTTCTCTACAGTTTAGTAATATAGATACATTTGTTGCATTTGTTATCGTATATTTTATCTTGAAAAAATTACCTTTGATGGTTTTACTGAATCCAACCAATATTGGTTAGGTTTCATATATGAGCATTCATTATACAACTTTAATGAATGGAACTGACTGCTGGTATCTTTTGGGACCTGCCTATAATGTCGTGAAGCCTTAAAATTTTATAAATATTCATTTGAAAAGAAATTTTGTAAAATAAACAGTAATTCTAAAAAACCAAATTCAAATCATCATTAGCAATACTTTTTTAATAATTTTTTAAACAATATTTAAGTTTAATATTTTTTAAATTCTTGTAAAAACATTATTTAAAACTACATTTTATATGACAACAAATGTATATAATTAGCTTAAATTTTATTTGTTATCTAGAATCAATTTTGTCGAGCAAATGCTGTCTGATCAATGTGTCTTAAGTCTCAATTTAACTTGACAATTTTTTTTCATTTTTTACTTTATTTTACAGACCCATTTAACACTTCTGTCCCAGCACCTATGCCCCTTTTTACAGAGGTGGCCACATAACATTTTGCAATTCTCCACAGTGCAGAAATGTGAAAAGGGTGCAAAACTTGCCCAACTTTGCAAATGAGCGTCTCCCAATAACAAGCAACCACCACACATGGTGAATCAAAAATGAAAATAGAAAAAAAAAGGTAAAGAAAAGGAAATAATAAAATAGGACAGAGAGCTGAAGATGCCAAACATCTGCGATTTGGGCAACGTGACTGACACTTAAGTGATCCTTAGCAAAGGATGATAACTCTTATCCGTGCACATCCTTCAAAAAGCACCAAGTTCAAGATTACTAACCGAAAGGGGATTCCATGCTCCTCATGATGCTTCAAGGCAGACAAATACAAGAGGGGTGGCGTTTCCTCAAACTCCTCTAAATTCCTCAAGTCAGCAATCTTAAAAGGAGGTGAATAAGGAGTACCTTAGAGTCAATCATACCAATTTTATTAGAGTGAGCTACATAATCTCCTTCTCTTCTAATCTAAAGAATTAAAGGGTGGATTTTGCAACCAATACTTACATCCCCTTGAGCAGAAACGAAATCGTCAAGTGAGGAGAAGGACGTAAGGGTTTTACGATCATAATATGCAGCTTCGGATACATCTGGAGTGATGTCTGCTGAACGGAAAAGGACAGAATGCTGGAAAGGGCATAGAAAAAAAATGTATCAGGTTGGGATCGTATTCATTTAAAGAAATATTGAAATAAAAGACCAAGAGTCAAGACAAAACAAGCCAATCAATAGCATGGCTACCACTCCGGTACAAAAAGCGTGAGCGGTGTGCATCAATTCCCAACATAACTCAAAGTTATGCATAGCTAAACACAAGGCTACCCATCAATATATCCATGCCACCACCACACAATAGCAATGTGGCGTTTATGTGATGAAGCATCTTGTCCAATCAGGATTCAACACAGAAAAATACCCCAAGTGCACACCTTCACACACACTCTCCATACACAATATAATTAAGACATTAAAAACACCATGAATAAAATCAAAAAAAGTAACAATCCAAACACTCACAAAGAAGCACTTTGAGGCAATCCAAGGTATCCATCACCCAATCCTACAAGCACAAAATCCACCTCACATTTAGATATGAGTATGCCTTGAACACCCAATCTCACAATCACTCAATACAACACACAAGAACAAATTGAAAAAAAAAGTTCCCCTCAACCATCTCCGATTTTCTTTGCCAAGCAGCTCGGAGAGATACCTGTCTTCTTGCCATTTAATAGGTGTGGGGAAAAGCGAAACGCTGGTCTGGTTGCTCAGTCCTCGCGGACTCTTTGGCACCCTAATTAGCGCGCTCATTCCTGCAATTCCTATATGTCCAGGAACCCATCAGAAGATAATCTCGACATCCGCACGGCTAGCCAAAATCGAGGCGTCACAGATATCGCGAAGCAGGAGATGCAGAGATTCAAATGCCCCGAGAGAACTAATGGCACTTTTTGAGTAGCTATAAATCACAATCCGATCTCCAAACGGGGCACGTCACGGTATCTCCCGTACCGAGCGGAGTATAGCAAACAGCTCAGCTGCGAAGACAGGTAGTGCATGGCAGAACCTTGCAGACCATAAAAAGCAGGGATACAGGGTGGAAACTGAACCCCTTCTTCAGACTTGGAGCCATCCGTATACACTGGCACGGTTCCAGTGTAACATGAAGTGTGCTCCAAAAGGGCCAAAAGCAATACTCCCAGAGATGTGGAAGCTTTGGGAACAGAGGCGTGATGACAAATAGTCAAAGGTGATACCCTCCAGGGTGGCGTCATGGGCAGAACCAGAGGCACCACCGGCTATACCGAGCCCTCGAAGGACTTTCCTAGCCATAAACCCAAAGGGCTTAGGGTATGACTAGCGTCTCTCGGAGGCATAGGCACCGTCGAGATTAGCTGCTGATGCAGTGAGAGCTGTTGGCGAATGAAGGAGGCTCACCTCAATGGGGGACGTGCAGAAGGCACCGGTCGCCATGCAAAGGCCGGTGTGGTGGATCAAGTCCACCTTCCACAATACACACTCAGCTGTGGATGCATTAAACTCGCATCCATAGTCGAGCTTCGAACAAACAAAGGATGGATAAAAAAATAATGCAACAGTCATAGCCTGGGGCGCTGAGCGTCACCAAACGAATAATATTCATGGGGCGAGTACAAGAGACCCTATCACTGCGAATATGAGCCTCCCAGGTGAGGGTGGGTAAAATACAAGACCATGGAAACTGTGCGAGTCCATCAGTTACAGGTGAACTACATTTAGAAAAAAGTCTGGGTCAGGATGAAGTCGTGGATGGCGGCAGAAGTGGTAACCTTAGCCTTGGCCGAAGAAAACCGAAGCCTGTGCACTTCGGCATAGCGAGAGACGCAATTCAATGCCTGTTGGAGTCCACGCTCCAGAATTGACATCTGAGGCCACGCCAACAGAGATGGAAAGGTGGTCCACGTATAGCGCAGAGAAAACATCTTACGGCAGCATCGAGGTGATGCATTTGATACTTAGAGCAAAGAGTGCGACTCTGAGGACACTTCCCTACGGGATCCTCTCTTCCTTCCTCAGATATAAAGATTGGGAGGCATCGCCTGGCCCCCATGGAATGGAGCGCCTCAATGATACCGCATCGTCATGCGGTAGCATAAGCCTTCTTCAGATCGAAAAACACCGCCGCGTAGTGCTATCTAAGAAGGAAGGCCTCGCAGACGGCGTTTTCCAGTCGGAAAAGAGCATCCGACGTGGAGTGGAACTTACGGAAGCCGCACTGTGCAGAAGACAAATGGCCTCCGCTGTCCAGGAAAAAGGCTAATCTAACATTTACCAATTTCTCCATCAACTTGCACACGCAAGAGGTTAGAGAGATTGGGCGAAAACCGGTCAGAGTAGTGATCTCTCCCCGGTTTGCGAAAGGCGAGCACAGTAGCGATTCGCCAGGAGTCTGGGAAAAGACCCTCCACCCAGATCCTGTTGAACAAATCTAACAGAAAGGCCATGCCTCGCTCACCCAGTTGTCGAAGCATGGCGTACGGGACATCGTCCGGACCATGGGCGGTGTCCGCGCCCGAAGCGAGAGCGGAGGGCAACTCACTCACAGTAAACTTGTTGTTGAAGGGTTCTCCACCTCTGGAGGTAAAGTCCAGTCGGCGCCCTTCCGCGACATGATGACGTGCATTGAATGCTGGCGGAGCAGCATCCCGGCTTGAGAATGCGGAAAAAGCGGTCGCTAAGGATTCCGCCACGGACGTGGGGTCCGAGATTGCGGTCCCATTCTCCTGGAGAACGGGAGGGGAGTCCTGCGAGAACTTGCCCCGAATCCTTTTGACTCGCTTCCACACCTCAGCTAAAGGGGTCTTCCCGTTAAGTAAAGAAACGTATGCCCGCCAAGAAGAGCGGCGGGCGTGCTTCGAAATATACCGGAACCTAGCCATAGCCCGACGAAATTCAGCGACAGTGAAATCGTTTGGGCAGCGCTTATAGCCCATGTAGGCATAACGCTTCTGTTTGAGGGCCGTCTCACACTCGGCCGACCACCATGGGAGTGGTCGGCGTGCAAAACGGCCAGACGTCCTAGGAATAGTAGTCAGGCCCACGGCGATGAGGTTGCCGGAGAAGAACTCAACGGCCTCATCTACCGACATAAACTCCTCGACTGAGATAGAGAATTCATTCATTTCCTGAAATGCAGGCCACCGCGCCCGCTCTCAGGGGGCAGTTGCCCTGAAAATGATACTTGAATGGGAAAGTGATCACTACCATGGAGGTCATCGACCACCCCCCAATCAAAATCAGGCTGTGCATCCGAAGAGCACAAAGATAGGTCAAAGCAAGAAAATGAAGCGGTTCTCGGACAGTGATGCGTAAACTCATCCACGTTTAGTACACCCATCTCAAGCTCTTCGATCAGATCGGCAAGGACTTGTCCCCAGGGATTTATGGAGTAATCTCCCCAGAGAGGATGCCTGCCGTTCAGATCTCCAAGCAAGAGATAGGGCGTCGGCAACCGTGCTACGACGCGGCGGAAGTCCCCCGCGTCGAAGTCAGCTGACGGTGGAATGTACGCAGAAATGATAGTATACCTCCTATCCAGGTGCAGCTGCACAGCCACTGCCTCAAAGGAGGTATCTAAAGAGAAAGGAAGAACGGAGACATCATGCCAGGTGTAAACCGCGCATCCCCCAGCCCGGGCATCCCGCGGTAGTAGGGTCGCAAAACCCTTATACCCCGGGAGGGCGGGCAGGGGGCACGCGCCTAGCATGGTCTCCTGCAAAAAGATAGCTAACGGGGAACGGGACGAGACAAGCCTCCACAGTTCCTCCCAGTTGGCCCGGAGTCCACGGCAATTCCATTGAAGGAATATGCCCCCCAGGCCTAGCTCGGAGGAGACGCGGGGGCCCTCACGGGAATGGCCGTACGCTTCCCGGTGGCAAACCCCGGGCGCTGTTAGACGGACAAAGCGCTGAAGGCGCTGTCACCTTCGAGGACTTATTGGGGAAGGTTGGGCTCGCCATGCGAGTCTTTTCCTCCCTCCGCCTCGAAACCTTAGGCGGGCGTTGCGGCTTCGGAGGCGGCGGGCCCTCTTTTCAAGGAACCACCGTCTCGACCTCGGGTCGTGGGCGAAGGAGCCGAAGCTCCTTTGTTGCTGTCCTCCATTCGGGGGACAGCTTTAGGAACCCCGGAAGATGGCCTAGCGACCATCTTCAGGGGTGTTGCCTCCTGTGAGTCTAACGACTCGGTGGAGGCGCGTGGCCGTTTCGCCTTACGGGAAACGGTCACGCTGGGGGAAGAGGGGGGAGCCCTGGTTTTAGCCGGGGCTGGGTGTGAACCCTTTTTGCTGCCAGCTTTACCAGGGGAGCGCCCGGGTTGAGTAGAGCCCGCAGAATGGCTCCTGGATGGGCCAGGAGCAGAGGGTGCCTTTCTAACTATTGAGGCATATGACGTCCCATGCAGAGAGTGGTGCGCCAGGACCAAGTCCTTAGCTTCGCGGAATGAGAGTCGATCCTGGGCCTGAATGGCCAGGATTTCTTTCTCATGGAGATATGCAGCACATTGCTTCGAAGAAGCAGGGTGGGGCTCTCCGCAAATGACACACTTGGCCACACACGATTTGGACTTATCGTGTGCGGCCTTGGAGCAATTTACACAAACTTTGGGTGACCCTGACTTTGCACGTCTACAAGAACGATTTGTATGGCCGAAGCGGTGACAGTAATAGCACCGCCGCGGCAGTGGCACGAATGCCTTCACGCGGTAGCGGTACCAACCGGCACGCACCGACTCAGGGAGCTTGTCACAGTCGAACGTGACGAAGAGTGTAGGGGCGGGTCTCGAGGCCCCTCCCTGTTTTCTCATCACACGTTCGACCTTGACCGCCCCATGGTCGACCAGCTCTAGGGTGATGTCCTCAATGGAGTAGTCAACGAGTTCTCTCGCATAAACTACTCCTTTCACAAAGTTCATGGTAGAGTGCGGCGTCACCGGGATGCCATCAAGTGTCTGAAGAGCACTTATCTTGGCCGCCTCGGCGGGATTCGCCGCATTCACCAGAAAGCTCCCGTCCGAGAAACGGGTCACCTTCGGCTCTCTACCAATTGCACTAGCTAATCCTCTCCTCTGATAGATCATTTTGCCCTTGGCCAACATGGTGCCATCAGTGCAGCGAGTAACGAGGAAGCGTTTGAAGCCAGCAGGCTCGAAAACGCCAGGTAACCTCTGAATAAGGGGCCCCGATGTCATCGAGGCTCCGCCCTGTGCACTTTTAGTTTTAGTCAGTGGCTCCGCAACCGGAGGGGCAGAGGGACCGGATGTACCGATCTTGGCTTGGTCGCTTGCCAAAGTGGCAGCAGACCCATCCATCCCGTAGCCCCCGCGAGTGGAGAGGAGCCCCGAGTCTTCCTAGTCTTTGTCTTTTTCGTCTTTTTCTTTTTTGGAGAGGAGGGCAGGGAATAGAGCTGCTTCTCACCTCCGCCGATAGGAGCGCCTAGGCCAGATGGACCGGCCTCAGCCAGGTCCTTCTCCGAAATGGAGAAGGTCCTCGTGGTCGCAGGGGCACAGGTTAGAGGAGATCCCTCCCCTTCTTGTACAGCCTTGGAGCCCTCAGCCGTTTGACGAGGACCTTGCATAGGGGCGGATTCGGGTTCGGTGCTTGGCGCCGAGCCCGGATTTCCCTCCATGGAAGGTCCTACCGTCTGAGGCTGGGTTTCCTCAAGAACCATGTCTATCACAGGAGGGGCCTCCAGTTGGCCATCCCCTCCCAGGACATCGCAGGTCCCCTTGGCAGCGTCAACAGTCTTTTGTGGGGAGGCACAGGCCTTGACCCCGGCAAGGTTTAATATTCTTGCCAGCAGGTCTTTTGAGGGAAGCGACCGAAAGGGCCTGGCTTCCCTCTCCCCCCTAAGGGGGTTTGCCCTACCAAGCCGCTTACACGAGGGGCGCTCGGCAATGGGCTGCCTGCTGGCTTTCTTAGCAGTCCCATTGGAAAGAACAGAGGGGACTGCCGCTGGAAGAAGGGAGGTGCCCGAAAGCACCTCCAGAGAAGGGGGTGAGGGGGAGTCCTCTTCACCCATAGGCGTAGGAGAGGAGTAAGCCTCTCTCCGGTTGAAGAAATATGGAGGGTCCCCTGCGCAAGCACAGGGGGGGAACCTCTATTTTTTCTGTGGCGTTGCCTGAGAGCGGCTCCATCGTTTGTACGGGGGGAGTTAAAGGTTTTTTTTGGTTAGACTCATCATTGGGCATGGTGACCCTCTTTTTATTACAGGATGCAACCGCTCATCACCTCTCGCAGTTGCTCGCACTGCCAGAGGTGCTTACAGGCCTGGCAGAGCCAGGCAACGCCATTTTGGACCACCCCTCCCGCCTGGTGGCCTGGCAGTCCATCGGCATGGCGGCTCCACCTTAGAGGCGGCGTAAAAATGGATAGAATGTGAAGAGGAGAGGAAAAGGGATGTGAGGAAGGTATGGGTGGAGATGAAGCAGGTTGTTAAAAAAACCCATCCCGAACCGGAGCTCAGGGGTAAGGGAACATTGTCCCCTCCCCCCTCAGCACTGATCCAGGACTGTTGGCTTGAGAAGAAGGGCAGCATCTACCCTGTGAAATTAGAGGCTGACCATTGAAAGTTATGGGAGAGGTTGTATG
This sequence comes from Ceratothoa steindachneri, assembly GCA_963969495.1. Lineage (NCBI taxonomy): Eukaryota > Metazoa > Arthropoda > Malacostraca > Isopoda > Cymothoidae > Ceratothoa > Ceratothoa steindachneri. The sequence continues at coordinate 251,617,791 of OZ018318.1, forward strand.
AAAAGCGACGATGTAGGGGAGAAATACAGGCTATCTGAAGGAAGGAAGAGAGGCTAAGCTGGGGCCGGACGGAGCGCTGGATCCCGTCAGCACGGCGGCCATGATGGCAAATCGCCGCGCCCCTTACGGGGGAATTCAGGAAGATGGCCTCATGACCAACTTGAGGGGTGTTGCCTCCTGTGAGTCTAACAACTCGGTGGAGGCGTGCTGCCGTTTTGCTTTACGTAAAACGGTCATGCTGGGGGAAGGGAGGGGGAGCCCTGGCTTTAGCTGGGGCTGGGTGTGAACCCTTTGTGCCGCCAGCTTTACCAGGGAGGCACTCGGGGTTTGTAGAACCCGCAGAAGGGTTCCTAATGGGCGTGGAAACAACCATCCTCGTAGGACTGGGGGGGCCAAAAGCAGACGGTGTCTTTCTTAACATTGAGGCATAGGACGTCCCAGGTAGCGCCAGACGGGCCAGGACCAAGTCCTTGGCTTCGCAAAATGAGAGACGATGTTGGGCCTGAACGGCCAGGATTTCCTTCTAAAGGAGGTTAGCAGTACATTGATTTGAAGAAGCGGGGTGCGGCTCTACGCAATTGACACACTTGGCCACACAGGACTTGGACTTATCGTGTGCGGCCTTGGAGCAACTTAGACAGACTTCAGGTAACCCCGACTTTGTGCATCAACAAGAGCGATTATTATGGCCAAAGCGGTGACAGGAGTAGCACCTCCGCGGCAGTGGCACGAATGCCTTTAGGTGGCAGCGATACCAACTGGCACGCAACCCCTTCCTCTTTTCTCATCACACTTTCAAACTTGACCACCCTATGGTCGGCCAGCTCTAAAGTAATGTCATATATGGAGTAGTCCACAAGTTCCCTCGCATAAACTAGTCCTTTCCCTAAGTACATGGTAGAGTGCTGCGTCACACTCACAGGCGTGCCACTTAGTGTCCAAAGGGTAATACTAATCATGGCCGCCTCGGAGGATTCGCCGCATGGCCAAAAGGCTCCGTCCGAGAAACGGATCACCTTCGACTGTCTACCAATCACATTAGCTATAGCTCTCCTCTGATGGATCATGTTGCCCTTAGCCAACATGCTGCCATCAGCGGAGCGAATAACAAGGAAGCGATTGAAGACAGCGGGCTCAAAAACAACAGGTAACCTCTGAATGAGGGGCCCCAAAGTAATCGAGGCTCCGCTCTGCGCAGTTCTTGTCTTCGTCTGGGACTCCCCACCCGGGGGAGCAACAGGGCCGGACGTGCCAATCTTGACTTGGTTGCTTACTGAAACGGCAATAGACCAGTCCTTCACCGCGGCTCCCCCGGAGGGAGAGGAGCCCAGAGTCATTTTTGTCTTTTTCTTTTTAGGAGAGGAGGGCAGGGAATAAACCCGCTTCTCTCCTTCACTGGCAGGAGCCCCTAAGCCAGATTGACCGACCTCGGAAAGATCCTTCTAGGTTTCTTTTTCATCTAATGCCGGCGAACCGGCATCCATCCAGGATGGGAGGGGGGTCTGTACAGTGACCCACTGTAAGCTCTTAGCGCACAAGTGCACGATGTTAGGGAGCAATGACCAACTGGTCCTGCAATCCCTTGCCCCCCTCAGGGGGTTCACCCTATCGCCACACTCCAACCTGGAGCAGTCAATTTTCAGCCACCTGCATGCTTTCTTTTCAGTCCCTTGTGAAAGAAAAAGAGGGACTGCCACTGCAAAGAGGAGGCACCCAAGAGCGCCTCCAAAGAAGGGGGTGAGGGGGGAGTCCCCTATACCCATAGGCCTGGGAGAAGAGTAAGCCTCCTCTCCGGTAGAAGAAATTTGGAGGGTTCCCTGACAGAACACAGGTGGGAGGGGGCCTCAATTTTTTTCAGTGGAGCTGCCCGAAGGTGCGCTCAAGTGATGGTCAAGGGGGAGTATGTTTTTTAATTGGGCATGGTGATGCTGTAATTGTCACAGGACGCAAACGCTCATCACCCCATGCAGTAGACCGCTCTGCGAGGGGTGAACACGGGGCTGGCAAAACCTGTTGCCGCCATTTGAAGCCATTCCTCCCACCTAGTGACCTGGCAGCCCATCAGCATGGTGGCTCCACCTTGGGCTCAACATAAAATTGATAGACAGAGAAAGGAGAAAGAAAGGGTATGTGAGGAAAGTGTGGGTGGGGATGAAACAGGTTGTTAAAAACCCACCACCCCAGGCCTGAGCTCAGGGGTGAAGGAACATTGTCCCCTCCCCCCTTAACCCCAATCTGGGATAATTGGATGAGAGGAAGCTGGTCAGCGTCTACCCTGTGAAATTAGAGACCAACCAGAGAAAATTGGGGGAGAGGTTGTAGGATAAGTGAGGAAGTAGGGTAAAAAGACAGGTCGTCAGAAAGAACAGGCTAAACTGGGGCTGAGTCCCATCAGCATGGCGGCCAGAAAGGCAAATCGCCAGCCCCTTATGTGGGAGGGGAAGGAGAGCACAGGGACAAGATGAGTTAGGAAAATAGAGTAATTTTTAGACAGTAATATGTGAAACAATACAGATTAAAAATACTATGCACTATTTCTCCAATCAGGTCTGGCAGGAGCTGACCACTGGGACTGAGTGTGTAGTACTACAAAGGAAATGATTACCATTCAAATCCTTGAGGAGAGGCTCGTTAGCCATATTAGGACTCAGCTAAAGTCCAGCTCACTGAAATTGACTGACAGTGCAATATAAGAGGGACAAAGGAAAATAGCTCCTGTCCAGGTGCAGCTGTAGTCTAAGAGCCCATAAGGAGGTATTCAGGTGTAAAGGCAAAACAGACTATATTGGATAAAAAATGTGCATCCACCATCATCCTTTGGTGGTGGGATTGCAAAACCTTCATACCTTGAAAGGGATCTCAGGGGAAGAGTGTAGCTAGCACACTGTGAGCAGTCAATTTTGGGGCACCTGCCTGTTCTCTTTGGCAGTCTCCAATAATAAGAAAGGAAGGACTGCCGCTAGAAGGGAGATGGAGTGATCTGAAGGCACCTCCAGAGAAAGAGATAAGGAGGAATCCACGACAGCCATAAGCTTAGGAGAGGAGTAAGACTCCTCTCCAGTTAAAGAGGGTTGGAGGAACCCCTGAGAAAGCCTAAGGGGAAAGGCATCTTTTCAGAGGTGGAGCTACCCAAGATCAGCTCCAAAGATTACAAAAGGAAAGTCCCTTTGCAGCAAACAAGTGATGAGAGGGAATCCCCTCCACCGGTTGAAGGGCTGTCTCATGTTACCTCCTCCTCACCAAAAACTAGGGAGGGCGAGGCCACGCTTGGAGGCAGATCCCCTTGGCATTCCCACTTTTGCTTTGGAGATATGGAAAGTAGATATTATGACCCACAATGACTTAGGGAAGATAAGGGTAAACTCTCCATAGGATTAGAAATTCCAGAATGTGATCATTTACACATAATAGGTCCTGGTCCAGCGTTGTGGGCTTTGGCAACCCAGCCCACCAAGCAGGTGACATTGTCTTTGAGTTTTAACCATAGGGGATGATGCCAGCATAGCCACCTTATGAATGTACTGAAGGGAGATATTTGCCATAGCCAGCAGGCTTACAACCCTCACAGCAGGTAGGGACCTCACAGTATACACCGCCACTCTACTAAGGCTCGTAAGAGGATGAAAGTGCGCCGGGCAGCCAGAATCTCTGTGGAGAGGAGAACAAGTTTGGAAGTGGGTAGGAGGGTATGTAATAAAGAGAAGTAGAGATAGGTGGGTCCACTAATGAGTAGGGCAGGATGATCACCTATTATTATCATACCCTGATTGCTAGGTGATCTCAGAATGGCACCCAGTCCACCAAGGTACCATGGCTAACGGACTGCAATAATAATAAAAAATAACAATAATATATTCCATTAAATAAATAATAATGCAATTATAATAAACAATAATAGTAATAATAATAATCATAATAAATACTACTACTAAATAATAATAACAATTATAACGCTAATAATAATGAAAAGGTAAAGTGCACCAAGAACTTTACCAGGCCCCATCAGAGTTCCCTCCAACCCAGTGACAGCAGGGCTTTCCTAATGGGCACTCAGGCCCCAAGTACCAAGTCTAACAGGGTAGACAGGGCAGCTCCTACAAATATTACTAATCCTTCAAGCTTTTCTTCCAACAAGTATTGCTAATCTTTCAAGCTTTACTTGTCACAAATATCGCTAATCCTTCAAGCTTTTCACACCCCAATTATTGTTAATGACTCACTTCATGAAGAAAGAGGTGCTCGCACTGATCCTGAAGAGAGTAGGCTTCATCAATGACCTTTTGCAATGACTGTGTAAATTCAGCCACCTCCTGTGAGGGCAGTGCCACACCATGGAGGCTTCCAGCAGTGTAGGAGGAAAGAGCTTCCTCCCAGAGCCCAATGGCACCCTCCAGGGCTTCCATACCTTTGGAAGAATGAAGTTAAATGTACCACCTGTCTTCAATCATGAATGGTTTGAGAAAATTATGAAATTCACATAAAGATCAAAATGACAATTGCTGTTAAGACTTTGCATCAGGGGACGTTCTTTGTTGCAAGGAACAGTGCACCCCCTTTGCAAGCACAAAACCATTCATGGCTCAAAGAAAACACCCCTTCCCATCCTTATTAGGGGAGCATGACATGTTCAGGGATGGGAGTGTCTGATATGTTGTCTGTGCAAAGAGAGGAAGGAGCAAGAGACCAGTGTTGTGATTGGCTGCATGTGATTATGTAGGGGGACTGATCTGTCTGTATATATGCCAAGACTCGATAGACAGCTTAATTATGGCTGGCTCTTGTGAGTCCACAATTTTGGTGTCTGCGCTCACTGAGAATTGAAACCAGTGTTAAAACATAGAAATCCAATGCCTTATCCACTAGGCAGGCAGTAACATGTCACACCCTGTATCAAAAATTAAAAGATAAATAAAAGAAAAACTACTCACCCATGACACCATACTGCTGAGGAGCTAAAACATTTGTGTCATCAAGTTGATACGAATTTGTTACAACTGAAGCGACACTTGCTTTATCGCTACTAATTGAAATTGAACTATGTCGAAAATTTGAGCGATGAATTCCAGGTGAAGTACTCCCCCCATGGCTATGGAAGTCTAGAAGAACAAATTTACTCTTTGAGGCACTTTAGCTTTTCGTATCAACAGACCTCGGTACACAGGGTGATAGGTTAGAATGCATCAATGCCATAGTTTGGGAAAATGTGCAGTACAAGGAGGAAACCATCTTCACCTTCCATTACATACAGCCTTCATTAAATACGACACAAAATTAGTTAATTTGTAAAGATTTAATCAAACAGAAAAAATACATATACATACATTAAATTTTAATAGGATCCTTTTTACAAATCCTATCTTGTAAATGAATGCTGTCATATCTATAATATTCCAAACCTCTCTTTGAACTTTCCATGGTATCATAAAGGAAGTCATAACAGATCAGTGATTTAAATGAGCTGGCAATTCATCTCCATTAAGTTTGGCAGTCATGTCGTAGTGTAAATAATCAGATATAATAATAAAAGTTATCTTTCTAATGGTGTATTTTCTCTGTGTGATTAAATCTTAATCTTTTGCATTTGCTTTCAGGTCACATATTCAAAAGACAGGTGATAAGTCTGTTGACTTGATATCTGTCACATTTATCCACTTTTCATGGTAAACTGGACTTACTTCACTACATGATTCCATAAAAAGCTCTGCCAAGCATGCCTATCATACACGATTTTCCACACTGGTTCAGGTGATATATTCTTTCATGCATTTCATCTATCCATTTTTTTTTTATCATACAGGCTACCCTTATACCATGCCACAAGCTTTTAGTTAACAATTCTCTAGACAAACCAATCCATTGCCAGCCTTATCACACTCACTTTTGAACTTCCTTTCTTAATACAGATTAAAACTCCCCCCCCCCCCCCATACATTAGAACTATCAAAATCACCAAGTGTTTTGCAACAAAGTGAGGCTGGTGTGCATCTATGCTAACTGGCATGAGTGGAAGAGGTCTACAACAGCCTCTCCCATTACGTATTTATTACCTGGATATTCATGGAAGTTTTATGTATCAACTAGGCTACGATATAGTTTAAAATTGGATTTTAAGTGTAAATCATCTAACAAATAATTCTGCTAAACAAGATATTCTATAATTAGGAAAAAAGACAAAAGTTTTGTAAATACCTTATTATGTACATAATAACAGGTGTAATTTTGGAAATAAAGTTATTTGATTTGATTTGCCACACCAGCAACCTCCAACTAGGCTTAGTCAGCTTTATGACACATGGCAGGAGGCAGTATGGATACTATTCCTACATACAATAAATTCTACCCAAATTCATACTCAGCTCATTGCCATACCCTTGGCTTAAGGTCCATAGCTGAGGAGTGAACTCTGCCAACTGGACAGGAGGGTTTTACCAAAGATCCTTCATTTTGGTATCTTGTGTGTATCAAATGTGTTGTTGATTTTCTTTACTTTGTTGCCTTTAAGTTTTCTTCAGTCAGAGCGGGTATCATTCAAGTAGGATAAAGCAGCATGCTGTCTTTTCCATAGGTCTCCTAGAGAGGTTATATTTAAAGTGGCTTTGTGGTCAAGATAGGGAAAAGGGGGTAGGATTAAATGGACAGTGTTATTATCAGCTTGCCTGCAGGTTGTACTGCAGATAGTCAGGGTGGGTGGGGCAGAGACCTATTTTTGTGAGCTGTCTAGTTCCTGATGGTAGTGGGTTCATATGCCTGTGCATCAGAAATGTTTATATTCATTTGGTTTTGGATACTAAATGCATCAGAGCTCTGCCTGAGTACTCATGTGTCATGTGGGAGTGATGTTTCTGGTGGTTGATATAGAGGGAAAAAGGAATTGAAAATAGTTTGAAGAGAGATGGTAAGGGTTGATGCATTATGTGCATGTGGAATGTTTAGTGGATGATAGAGGTTGCATAATAATGAGTCAGGATTGCTTCTTTTTTTTCTTTCACACGCTGCTGAGTCTATAGAGATATCGAAAACATAGTAAAATATTTAAAAGAGGTACAAAAAATGAGTGGGAAGAGAGCAGCACTTTTTATTGGGGTACTGGGGTCAGGAGGATGTGCAGCTCCTCTGGATACCAGTTGTGGCAGGGGCATCACCCCTGGGGTCTACCCATTTTACATGGGGGATGTTATAGATAGAATCCTTGTCATCCACAAATATTTTGGTAGCTTCTTCTCTCTTTTTCCTTCAGACTGATATTGAGCTTCATCTTTTCTCATACGATTCACAAACTTGCAAAACATCAAAGTTGTTTATACATTTCAGTTTTACATTATGTTTAGTTGCATTTCCAGGCTACATTTTTTTTTGTGTCACCGTACTCATATCACAGCCTACTACTAGACTATTAAAAAAACAAAAACAAATAACAATGTAATTAACAAATAAGGATAAAAATGTAAGGCTAAAGAAACAAAAAACTAAAGAAAACAAAGAAAAACTTAACAAGAAGGAAACGTACTCCGGCGTCGGCGGTAGGCCCACCTCCCACCGGCACATGAACCTGCGACCTACAAAAACAAACAATAAGGATCAAATAAAGTGGAGGAGGAAAGTCCAGAAGTCGGTGTGCATGAACTCGTCCACGGTACAAGGGAAAAGCAGTAGCGACCCCGTTCATCCCGGTACCGTGACAGGGAGCGTGCACGAAGATAATCTAGACTGGAACATTCAACAAGAATGTGCCAAAAAGTCTTGGGGACAACACAGACGTCCCAATAAGGCGCAGGCGAGCACTCCATCAAATGGCGGTGCGTCCGGCGAGTGTGTCCAATTCGGCCCCCATCCCGTGGTCATGGAGTCGTAAAACCATTATGCCGCCGGATGGTGGGCAGGGGTCACGCGCCCAGCATGGTCTCCTGCAAAAGGATGGCTAACGAGCGAAAGGAGACGAGCCTCCGCAGCTCCTGCCAGTTGGCCCGGAGTCCGCGGCAATTCCATTAAAGGAATATGCCCTCCAGGCCTAGATCGGAGGTGATGCGGGAGGCCTTCTTCGAAGAGAAGACGCTCACGGGAATGGGCGTACGCTTTCCGGAGGCAGAACTCCGGGTCACTGTTAGACGGACAATGAGCTGAAGGCACTGTCGCCTTCGAGGACTTATCGGGGGAGGTTCGGCTAACCTTACGAGTCTTTTCCTCACTCCGACTCGAAACCTTATGCGAGCGGGGGTCCCTCTTTCCGAGGATCCACCATCTCCGAGCCACTCAGCCTACCACTGGGTGTGGGTGAAGGAGCCAAAGCTCCTTTCGGGGGGCAGCTTTAGGAACCCTGGAAGATGGCCTCATGACAAACTTCAGAGGTGTTGCCTACTGTGAGTCTAAATGCTTGGTGGAGGCGCGCGGGAAACAGTCAAGCTGCGGGAAGGGAGGAAAGCCCTGGTTTTAGCCGGGGGTGCGTGTGAATCCTTTGTGCCGCCAGCTTTACCAGGGCAGCATCCATGGTGGCTAGAAGCTGCAGAAGGGTTCCGAATGGGCGCGGAAACGACCGTGCTCGTAGGCCTGGAATGCCATGAGCAGAAGGTGTCTTTATTAACATTGAGGCATAGGACGTCCCAGGCAGCGCCAGGGCCAAGTTCTTAGCCTCGCGAAATGAGAGACGATCATGGGCCTGAATGGCAAGGATTTCCTTCTCAAGAAGATACGCACCACATTGCTTCGAAGAAGCAGGGTGCAGCTCTCCAGAATTGACACACTTGGTCACACACGATTTGGACTTATCGTTTGCGCATTGGAGCAATTACACAGATTTCGGGTAACCCTGACTTTGCGCGTCTATAGGAACGATTAGTATGACCAAAGCGGTGACAGTAGTAGCACCGCCGCGGCAGTGGCACGAATGCCTTCACGCGGTAGCGATACCAACCGGCACCCACTGACTCAGGGAGCTTGTCACAGTCTAACGTGATGAAGAGATTAGGGGTGGGTCTCGAGGCCCCTCCCTGTTTTTTCATCACATGCTCGAACTTGACCACCGGAGTAGTCCATGAGTTTCCCTGCATAAACTACTCCTTTCACGAAGTTCACGGTAGAGTGTGGCGTAACACACAGGCGTGCCATCAAGTGTCCGAAGGGCACTAATCATGGCTGCCCCGCCCCAGAGGGATTCGATGCATTTGCTAAAAGGCTCCAGTCCGAGAAACGGGTCACCTTTTGCTCTCTACCAATCACACTAGCTAGAGCTTTCCTCTGATGGATCATGTTGCCCTTAGCCAACATGCTGTCATCAGTGGAGCGAATAACAAGGAAGCGTTTGAAGCCAGCGGCTCGAAAACGCTAGGTAGCCTCTGAATGAGGGGCCCCGACATAATCGAGGCTCTGCTCTGCGCAGTTCTGGTCTTCGTCTGGGACTCCTGAGAGGGGGGAACAACGGGACCGCACGTGCCGATTTTGTCTTAGTCGCATACCGAAACGGCAGCGTCCCCGAGACCCCCGCAGAGGAAGAGGAGCCCCCCCCCCCCCCCCGAGTCTTTTTCCTCTTTTTTTATTTTTAGAAGAGGAGGGCAGGGAATGACCCCGCTTCTCTCCTCCGCAGGTAGGAGCCCCTAGGTCAGATGGGCCAGCCTCGGCAAAATCATTGTCTGAAATGGAGAAGGTCCTGCCTGTTAGAGGAGCACCGGCCCAGGAAGGAGATCTCTCCTTCCTTGTGAGGCCTTGGGGACCCAAGCCGCCTGAGGATGAGGAGCTTGCATAGGGGGCGGACATGGGTTTTGTGCTTAGCACCGAGCCCAGGTTCGACCCCACGGAAGATCATACCTTCTGGGCTTGTCACCTCTGGCTCCATGTGCCCCCCCCTTCCCCGAGACATCACAGGGGGGCACATACAGTGGCCCCCTGTAAGTTTGATAAGCGCTCCCGCAGGACTTTAAAGGGCACAGGCCGATGGGCCCCATCATTCCTCACCCAGCTAATGGGGTTGGCCCTATCGAGCCTGTCAATGTGGCAGCGGTTATTATTCGTCCACCTACACGCTTTCTTGGCAGTCTCCTTGGGAAGAAAAGGAAAAACTGCCGCTAGTAAGAGGGAGTTACCCAATGGCGACTCCAAAGATGGGGGTGAGGGGGAGTCCTATGCACCCATAGGCATGGGAGAGGAGTAATCCTCCTCTCCGGTAAGATAAGTTAGGAGGATCTCCTGAGATAGTACAGGGGGGAAACTTCCTTTCCTATTGTGGAGCTACCCAAGGGGGGCTCCATCGGTGGTGAAGGGGAAGAGGAGAGAGTGTTTTGTTGTTTTTTATTTCCATCATTGAGCATGGTGACCCTATAGTTTACACGGGATGCAAACGCTAATCACCCCACGCAGTAGCCCACTCTGCGAGGGGTAAACACGAGGCTGGCAGAACCAGCTGTTGCCATTTAAGACCACACCTTTCACCCAGTGGCCAGGCAGCCCTTCGTCATAGCGGCTCCACCTTGGGCTGGGCATAAAATTGAGAGATTGAAAGGAGAAAGAAAAGGGGTGTGAGGAAGGTGTGGGTGGGGATGAAACAGGTTGTTAAAAACCCACCACCCAGGACCGGAGCTCAGGAGTGAGGGGATGCTGTCCCCTCCAACCTCAGCCCCAATCCAGGATAGTTGGGTGAGAGGAAGCTGGTCGTCATCTACCCTGTGAAATTAGAGGCTGACCAGAGAAAGTTGTGGGAGAAGTTGTATGGAAGGTGAGGAAGTAGGGTAAAAATGCAGGCTGTCACAAAGAAGGGGAAGAAGCTAAGCTGGGGCCAGACGGGGTGCTGTCCCAGGCTACAACACTTGCACTATTGAATACTACCTTATTCTTCACAGCATTAACATTCTTACATCTCACAAAGATTTAAAAGCAATCAGTGGCTTTGGCTCTCGTTTAGATTGGGCAAGACTTTTATTACACAAAAGTTATCCTAGCTACACATTTCCTACCCATTTTGGTAAATACATCTCTCCTTACACTACACACACAGACAAAAAAGCCATGGCAACATTACACACCATGGTTCTACACCACAATCTATAGTAAACCTCTCACTTAACTCCCAGTCCACTTTTATGCATGCCCCCCCCCCCTCCTATAGACTCTTCAATGGTTTCAACAAATGTCCAGAACCAAAATATCATATTTCATAGTGTACTGCAATTAACCCACTTCCTCTCAGGGTTCTTTTCAACAACCTTTACAAAGTAAAAACACTGAAAACACCATCACCCAGCTACCAAACCCCCCTGAACCGCTGGGTTCTTATGAGTTTATGTACACAGTCAGTAGTCCAACTCTGCTGGGGTTTATACCCTTTCTTTGGGTATGACTTAGTAGAAACACTGCTCCCAATTTTACCAAAGTTAAGGCACATTAAGTGTGGACGTGATTGAATGGAGATCCAATTTGGGTTACTTTCTCACAGTAGTTGCAATAGATACCTGTGGTTCAGATCCAACATTAAACTGTAGTTCCCTACTGAGAAATAAAAGACATTAATGAGTGCAGATTAGTAAAACCCCTCCCAAATTTTGCCTTTTTCCCTTTGATATCATCTTTGCAAAGAGGGGTACCCCATGGTCTTCTTCAACTCTCACATCCTCTTCCACAACTGATCCATCTTACCATTTTCTCCTTCAAATTTAAGCATTCATTTCACTCTCATATCATTCGCCCTGCCACTTTCCCATTAACCTTGGCCCTACACACTTACTTCTTTGTTAATGGCTTGGTCACTGTCCTTTACTAACTAAAGATACCAATCAGATTAACTTTTGCTTCAGTTTCATCTGTATTCACATTATACAGATACTAGAAATACTCTTCTATATTATAAATCCAATTCATGATGGGAGGTTGTTGACAGAACCTGTCAAAGTGGTTTTCAGTTCACACTCCCCTCATGTGAAATGGATGGCTCTCACTTAAGCCATGAAGGGTATCAAATGCTTGCCTAGAGGTGGTGAAATACATATCTACCCTGCTTCCTGCCACCCTAATGAGGACCACCCCCTTTATGCTACTGAGTTTGCCATTGATCATTGTACTGATCTTTATGAAGATTTCATTACCTCTTAGAATTATGGCAATGGATGAAATTTGATGGTAAGGAGTTGACTGCTGATTGACACATATGCATCCCAGCCAGTGAAGGCAGCAATTGCAATGAATGCGTGGTGCGAAGGATCAATAAAATGAAAATTACAGGGGACTGGGATGCAGTAATGCCAAATGATAGGAAAAGCACAAAGAGGGACAATTGTTGAAGAGTAAGATATGAAATATTATTCAAATGTTGAAAAGATGCAACAGGCCCCATTAAGACAAGTAGGGATAAGGCAGTCCCAAAACCTGACCCCCAAGACAATTAACTTTCCCCAAATTGTGACACATTAAGAATGGGCTCTCAATCAGCAACTATTTCAGGCAAGGATGCAGTGAAATTTTGTTTTTTACAATCCAATTCTTTCACAATCTAGTCTTAATTTCACCCTTACTTAGGAATCTACCATTATACTACCAATTAAGGATTTCCATCAACATTCACCTCCTTACTGTGTGGGAGTAGGAGTGAAAGCACTGAAGGTAGCTGTGGTGTTAAATATGAACTCATGTTTACAATATATGAATGTTAAATTACCCCAAAATGAGTAAGAGATTGCAAGTCCCCAACATGGCTGATTCAACCAAATTCATCTTTTTGGTTATCATTTGGTGTCAATGTATAAGTGGCATGTAATTCCTGTCCAAAAGGAGCTCTCACCAGACTGGTGGATAAGGCATTGAATTTCAATACCTGTGTACTGGGTTTGATTCCCAGTGAGAATGGACACAAAACAAATTTGGGGTGCCTGAAGGGGAGCCACCAATGAAGTGGTGCATCGACCCCACCTTTGTTATTCCTAACTTTATAGAGATTTCATTGTCTAGTAAGAAGACTGTCCATGATTGAAAAAAGAAAGGTGACACAATTAACTTGTCCCAAACTATCTCATTTGCACTCTTTCAGAACTGAAAAACAGGTCTTGTAATTTAATTTTCCTTTGAATCCACAAAACATTTAACCATATTTCAGGCATTATTCTATCCACCTTTCAGTACTAACTCATTTCCATTAGTCAGAGTAAAATGCCATACCCTCTCTAAACTTTAATTCCTTGAAGGCATTCATTCACATATGTTAGATTCACTTCCTTACTTATAACATCTATATCCTTATTTTCCAAGCGCCTATAATCATCAACCAGCTGTTGCTCATGCTCCCTTTCATTTTATTCTGATTTATTTATCTTGAACTAACCTCCTTAAGTTAAGCTACCTGATAGTCCTTGCCTGCCATACTAATCCTAACATGGCATTACTACTGAGAGTAAATCAATCAAACTATTTTATTTCCATTCATCCAGTCAGCCTCTTGTACCTGTATATTTATATTGAAAATGTGCCTGCAAGAAATATAATAAGGGAAGAGACAAGTCTGCTGCTAACATGGAAAGCTGCACAACCAAAAATTGTTACTTCTGAGAGTGGAAAACGCAAACAGTGGAATTGATGCACACCACCTCAGTGTAGGAACATGGTAAATTGTGATGATTTTGTATGGAAACTTACATCATAGTTTCAGAAGTCTGAAGACTTCCATCTTCATCTAACAATATTTTGGGACTCTCAGTGAGGGCCTTTAAATAGGTAAAAATCTCAACAATAGGTAACTTCTTCAGTGTTTGTAAACATCATTGGCTAAAAATAATTTAGTACAGTCAAAAATGAAATTATATAAAGATAAAACAAGTAAATACCTATGCCTGGGGTACAAGGTAAAGTAAGCAGGGAAAATCAGAAAAGTGGGAAATACTTTGAAACAAAGAAGACGCAAACAAATCATACACATTTACTCACCTTATTAGTCCAGTAGGTGATTGTTAAAATTTAATGTGGAGACAATTTGCTTAACTATGAGTCATAATTTAAGGCCCCTCACAGCAATTCCAAAATTAGTGTTATACTGAGAATGGAACTCTTCAGAATTCTGAAACTATTCTCCAAATAAAGCTTCCAGGATAGTACAGTTTATTCCAAAACTTGCCTCACCCTATATTTTTACAGCAGAACTGCCAGACTCTCACTATTCTATCAGGCTATGCCAAAATACACAATCACATCCTCTCTTTTCTAATCCCTAATCTATCAACTTAGATTGCCTAAACATCTTTAATCTATACCCATTTGCCACATTGATATTTGCATTACAAATGTCCCCTTAAAAATATTTTCAATCACATTTCTGTCATCCACAGAAAGTGAAAATACGTTGAATATACAATGCTTGAATATTCAAAAGAGGGGATACTACAGGCAGTAGGGATGGGAGATGTACCCTCAATATTTGATGAAGGCAAATGCCTAGTTGGACTTGGGGATAGCATAACAATTCTTGCCATTACCTTGTTTATCTATTTTAAATAGCCAATTGCTTCCTTTTGTTAATAAACATACAAAGAAAATGGTGGGTTTTTTTTAACTAACCTCCGGAGGGGCTTCTGATGACTAATGGCTTATTTTTACGACACTTTGCATTATCTTTTGAAGATACCAAAGCTGACTTTCTCGGTACTCGTTTCCGTCTTCTAAAATATCTTGCAACCAAACCAACAAGAACAACACCAGCACTCACACTCACAATAATGATCTGAAAAATGCAGTTATAGATAATCAAAACAGAGGCAGAGAAACCTCAGTATTCGATTTTGGGAAGAGGAAATTGCTATTGAGCATTAGCACACTGGTCTTTGATATCAAAATAAATAGGTCAATGCTCATTTGTAATTAAATTGTTATTAGAGTAATTGCATCTAACATTAAGTGTGTGAAAGGAAAATTATTAGACAGGAAGCAATAATATTGCTGCAGATGAGAGGCAACTACCACACAGGGAAAAAGTTAACTGAGAATGAGAGACTTGAATCAAGAAGGAACACAGTGTGGTGAGTGGTGAATGAATGAATGAGGTGTAGGTGTAGGTGTATGTGTCATGGCCAAAAGTTTTGAGGATACTATATTTTTTTTCAAATAAAATCAATAACATTAATCAAACATTGTATTTTGTTCTAGTATGTTTGTATCATAACTTGAAGGTGAAATATATAAAAATTTAGAGCCCAATATTTACAATAATGCTCCTTGCTCTTAAAGACTGCTTCATTTCATTTTGGCATGCTGGAGACCAAATTTGTGATGATATCTTGACTGATATTAGTCGATTTTTGTTCGATAAGAACTCACAACTGCTCACAATTGGAAGGCTTCTGATTATCACCCACAAATTCTCTATTGAGTTCAAATCTGGCGAAGTCCTGGCCCAAGGTCCGAGAAAGTTTGATGTCAATTTCAGCCAAGGACTTTGTGGTTAGTATAGGAATTGAGGTGGATCAAATGTAAGGGTATTTGTAGGGCCATTCTCCCAACCCAACTTTCTCGCAGACCTCTCCCTCCCTCTGTAAGAATGTGTGTGTGAATGGAGAGATGTTTTTTTTTATATGTAAAATATCTATTCTGGATATCATGTTCTATTTTTAAAATTTTCTCTTTCCAGAAACCACTGTTAAATTTTACGAGATTATTACTTTTTTTATAAAGAGTAGCTGGTGTTATAAAATTTTTGGAATAATATAATTAAATTTAGCATACGTCCATATTATAATTCACTTGGATGGGAGGGCTTTAACAACCTAGAGACTGTGATCAGATAGCTTATTATTATTGAGCTCGGAAGCATCAGGCCTTTAAGACATGCGCAACAATTTTGTCCATACGAGTGGCAGTCGGCAAGACTTTCCCTGGGAGACCCTAAACTCCTAGAATGCGTGGTACCACATAACATAACATAATTTCACAGATGACAAAAGCCACAAGGGCATATCAAAGGTCATCCGCATCCGTCAAAACCCACCCACAATAAAATATAACAGATAACAAAAGCCACAAGGGCCCAGCATAGGTCATCCGAGTCAAACAGCCTCTATTTAAAGGACCCAACTCCCAAGAAAACTACATCCAGAGAATTGCGGCCAGAAACAAGGGTATCACCAATCAAGGCTTGTCAAGAACTAAATCATGAAGCTATAGATATATACAAACAATATTAATATATACAAAACGTAGGAACCATCACAACCTTCCCTTCCCATAAACTCATCCAACCTACTCTTAAACACATTCAAATTTGGACTAACTACTACCCTCTGCAGCAATTTGTTCCAGAAGTCTACCACTCTATTGGTGAATAAATATTTTCTTAAATCCAACCTACACCCTTGCTTTTTAATTTTCAAGTGGTGACCTCTAGTCCTATTTCCATCATCTAACTCGAAAAACTTGCTAACATCCAATTTATCTATCCCAGAAAAATATTTAAAGAGCTCAATCATATCCCCTCTCATACACCTCCTTTTGAACGAGAACATATTTAATACCCTCAGTCTATCAATATATTCAAGGTGCCTAAGGAGAGGAATAATCTTTGTTGCCCTCCGTTGCACTGACTCAAGAAGGTTAATATCGTATCTAAAATGTGGGGACCATCCCTGTATACAGTACTCTAGATGTAACCTAACATAAGAGTTATAGAGCTTAAGAATAACCTCCTTACTTTTGTAACTGACATTTCTCTTAATGAAACCTAGCACTCTATTTGCCCTATTTCTTGCTTCAATACACTGCTTAGAAAACCTTAATGACTTATCTATTAGTACTCCTAGATCTTTCTCATCCTCTACTGAGCTCAGCCAATTCCCATCCATTCCATAGTTAAATTCTCTATTATCTTTTCCCATTTTAATAACTTTGCACTTATCAAGGTTGAAAGTCATTTGCCACTTATGTGACCAGGATAACAATTTATTTAAATCCCCCTGCACTTTAAAATTATCATCAATATCTTTAACTACAGCTGCGATTTTGGTATCATCCGCTCAAATTGACACTTTATTATTAACTCCCTCCCCAAGATCGTTTATATAGATGACAAATAATAATGGACCGAGAACTGATCCCTGAGGAACCCCACTTATAACATCCCTCCACTCTGACTTTACACGATTTAGCACTACCCATTGCTTCCTGTCTTTCAGCCACTCAGCTATCAAATTTGAAACACCCCCACATATCCCAATCATTTTTAATTTATGAACTAATCTCCTATGTGGTACCTTATCAAATACTTTACTAAAATCTAAGTAAATTATATCTACATTCTCTCCCTTATCTACTTGATCTGTTACAAACTCCAGAAAGTCTAGTAAATTAGTCAAACATGATCTACCTGATCTAAACCCATGCTGAGCATCGCTGATTAACCCCTCCCTCTCTAGATGTTGGCAAAGCATTTTTTTAACTATTTTCTCAAGAATTTTAAAGACTACAGGAGTTAGGCTAACCGGTCTAAAGTTATTTGGATCCTCTTTACTACCCTTCTTGAAAATGGTAACACATTCGCTCTCCTCCAATCATCAGGTATTTCTCCATATTCCAGTGACCTAGTATACAACTTCTCAAGAGCTATTGAGATAATTTCTACACCTTCTTTAAGTATCCTAGAATGAATATTATCAGGGCTGGAGGCCTTGGTAGCATCTAACTCACCTATTAGTCCTTTTATCATCCTCCAATCCACAGTAATGGTTGTAAACACCTCTTTCCCTGACCCATGAGTACTATACATAAGACTATTTAGTTTCTCCTTTGTAAATACTGATGCAAAATGACCATTTAGTACCTCAACTATTTCCTCATCAATTTCTCTGATGGTCACTATTTCCCAATGCTTCCCCAACAGTCAATTCTTGAACTAAATGATCACTGTTAGAAAGTACTAAATCTAATATATTGTCCCCCCTTGTTGGCTCATTAACAAATTGATTCAAAAAATTATCCTCAAAGCATTCTATGAACCTGCCACTTGTTCTATCCCTACCTATCATATTTTCCCAGTCCACAGAGTTTAAGTTGAAGTCCCCAATAATAACTGCATCTGTTTCACATCCCTTACTTATTTCCCTTATCATTAGTTCATCCATATCATCAGTCTGCCCAGGTGGCCTGTAAAAAGCTCCCAAATGACTATTCTATTTTTACTGAACCTAATATCTATCCCAAGTGACTCAACTCCATCCTGCTTCATTGAAGTATTTAAACTTGAAACAATGTTTTTTATATATATAATTATATAAGATAAGGGCCTTTCTTTGTTTAGTGTTTTTTGGGGGTAGCTAATTTAATTGTGAATGTGGAGGATTGTTGTTTTTCTTTGCATACAGTGGCCCCTCTACATACAAGCTGTTCTATTTACAAGAAATTTGATACACGAGATGTCTTTCGAGCAAAAATCTTGACCGACATGTGAGAGAAAATCCAAGTTACAAGAATTTCCAGATGCTCCATCTAGGTGGCCGAGTGATCGAGACCGCCCAGCATCAGCAAGCTAATCCCAGCAGTTAGCACATGTTTCCTGCCATACAGACCAGATCGCGCGCTCATGTGTTGTGTTGTTTTTATCACATTTATCTCCTTTTTGTGGCTTTTTTTTTGTGACCCTAACCCTGAGTTCTAAAAAAAAAAATGGAAAGGTGTCCTCTGAGAAAAAAGAGGATGCTGTCAATCGAAATGAAGCAGAAGATAATAGACAAACATGAGCGTGGTGTTCGTGTGAGTGATCTCGTAAAGCAGTACGATCGGTCATCATCGACGATTTGTATGATATTGAAACAGAAAGATGCCATAAACGCTATAAAACCAACCAAGGGCTTGACTATTCTTTCCAAATTGAGGAGTGACATCTATGATGAGATGGAGAGACTTTTGTTGTGGATACCCGACAAGGAGCTGGCGGGAGATACTGTCACGGAGAGCATTGTCTCCGAGAAGGCGCTGTTCATCTACAAGGACCTACAACGTCAGGAAGCGTCAACAGAGGGGAAGACATCGTCAGGTACACATGGAGTGGATTTCAAGGCCAGCCATGGCTGGTTTGAGAAATTCAAGAAGAGGACTGGCATCCACAATGTGGTAAGGCATGGCGAAGCAGCGAGTGCAGATACCAAAGCAGTGGAAGAGTTTATGCAGCGCTTCACTTTACTAATTTTGGAAGAAGGTTATGTCCTGCAGCAAGGAGATTAGAGAGGTGTTGGCACAGTGGGAGGAAATTGCTGCTTTCGCTGAAAAGAAACATCCAGAAAAAGTGGCTACTGGTCGTGCTACAGCTCTTTTTAATGACACTTGCCTTACGCATTTCTTTAACATTTTGAAAGGGAGACAGAGACAAACTTCCTTGGATAGGTTTTTCTTTAAAAGACTTTTAGAAAGTAAAAGTGTTGCGAGTCCAGCTAAAAGGGCAAAAGAAAGTGAAGAAAAGTAAAAACTGATACAGTAATGTTAAAAGGCAAAAAAAAACAATAAAAAAATTAAAATTAGGGCAGTCAAAAAATTTGGTTTTTCATTTAAAGTTAATTTTAAGTGTAAGTGCTTACGTATCATCAACAGTCTCTCACGCTCCCTCACTCCTCCACCACCACGCATACACCTCCATTAGCCACTGCCGACTTCTTCCATGGTAAGTGCTCATAATAAACTCGCATTTTATTTTGTTAATATCATCTTATTTATCTTATTACTGTATTTTTATGTTCAATTACTATTTGAATGTGTTTTTAGTAATCAGGAAGATGTGTTTTCTAGTTATTTAGGGTTGACTTGGATGATTTTTAGAGGCCGGGAACGGATTAATTAGTTTTCGGTTATTTCTTATGGGGAAAATTTGTTCAAGATACGAGCTCGATCCGGGAACGAATTAATCTTGTATGTCGAGGTTCCACTGTATATATATATATTTAGCTCTATTTTTGTAAATAAGGACTGTATATACAATCCATTTCATTTCTCCCTTGATTTTTCACATCCGACTTAGTGTAGGAAGCAGGTTGGATAGATTGGGGCTAGAGTCTAGGTTCAGGGCCCGCTACAAATGAGTAGCCAGCCACCTTCACACAGTATCAGGCATGCCTGGGAGACACTATTCATCCATGTCAAGCAAGTGACTGTATACAATAGACCAATCTAACAGACCTTAAGAGAACTGTATCAATTGTAAACATTTAAAGTCTATTACTGATATTTGGTCACTATATTGACTGTTTAGTTTTCTATATTTCAACATAAGACTAGGTGCTGATTTCTAATTAATTTTCTTTATACCTAAAATAATCATACCTTGTATATCCATGCATATTATACCAGTGTCACCAATGATTACCTATTACTCCAATACATTTAGTTGGCCAAACCAAAAAGTAATCAATTTTCAAATTATTCTTCTGGGAATTTCCTCAATTCCAACTGTACCTCTTAAGACTTTTTAAAAATATAACTAGCTAAATCAAAATATTTGCAAGTTTTTTTATTTAACTATCTTTTTTGCATTAAAAGGTCTTTTTAAGAGAATAACTTGTTATTGGTTTAAATAAAGAACTATTTTGGGTGCATCACACTCACCATCTTTCAGATGCACAATGAATGACAAAATATTGACCTAAGAACTATGGCCAATATTTCTCAAATAAAACCTTCGCTTTATGTAGATGTATTTTTACTAAGGCAATAAAGTGACCATTTTAATAGTTTTCTAAACCAATTAATAACCTTCTGTCCTGCATTAAATCAAAATTTGAATGAGAATCAAACTTCACACTCCCCTTCCTTCATGTGCTTGTCCACTGTGATGAAGATCCCAACCTATCCAATTTACTCTTTATTGTTTGTGTTGCTTAGCCCTAGGTTGCCTGGCTGAACAGCCCCAAGCTCCTAGGGTAGGCCATGGGCAGGACCGGGCATTCCTGCACTTTCCAGTGAGTGCATGTTGTGTCTGTGGTTGTGGTTTATGCAGTTTTCCATAATGTTTTTTTATGGTGTAGGTGGATCTGCTACAACCTGGAGAGATGTCTGTGATGCATTCATCCAGCCCTTTCTGGTAGCTCAGGAGGGCTAAAACATAACATAACATAACATAATTTCACGAATGACAAAAGCCACAAGGGCCTATCAAAGGTCATCCACATCCATCAAAACCCACCCACAAAAAGCACCATCGCTAGGGGAAGACAAAATCAAAGTCCCCCACAATATAATATAACAGATGACAAAGGCCACAAGGGCCCATCATAGGTCATCTGAGTCAAACGGACTCTTTTTTAAGGCACCCAAACTCCCAAGAAAACTACATCCAGAGGATTGCGTCCAGAATTGCTCATAGTCTGGTCCAATAATTATTCTAGTCCTTGATCTGGACACACCGCTTTTGTTTAAGTCGATGGTATTGACCCTATGACTCAATCCATGATCATATATATATATATATATATATATATATATATATATATATATATATATATATATAGGTAGGCTTTAATTCCTACTGAACATGCGAAAGCTGGTTAGAAGTGGGTTGTGCCGTAGCCAGGATTCTCACTATAAAAGTCCCACTTGTTACTGGGGGGAGGTTTGTGATTGTTGAATTCTAAGAGTGCATAATACAGGTTGAATAAATTAGCCGGAGGGATTCTTAATTAAAGTCTTGCCAAGGGTATGTCAAAAAGAAGGAGCCACAAATAAACACACATACAAAAAATAAACTTTACTTTGCACAAATATAATAATTAGCAATAGTTAAATGGGCAAAATTAAGGATTAAATATTAAACACTGATGTTAAGCCTCAATGGGAGTAACAATCATTGTTAATTAAATAGGTAATTTAAGAATAGAGGGGCACTGGGTTTACAGATTACCATTAATTGTGATGGATTGGAGAGACGACTAGTCAGGTCCAGACGGGGGGGTGCGGGTTGTGTTAACACAAGTTCTCGGGGAGAAGGGGGATAAGACGACGGGTTTGGGGCTGCTGATTGCAGTTCCGGTGAGTTCACTCCTAACTGGATGTGACACAAACAAATAGTAACTTCCAGTAACTATTTGGATGTTCCTTTTCTTTTTCAAGTTATGTTGAGCAACAGAGCGTATTCTTCTAGTCACAGACTCTGCGGGGCGGGATTTACTCCAGGAACACTTTGAGACAGCGACCAAGTTGTCTCGGCGGCGCGTTGGTAGTCGATACATTACGACAACGACTCTCGTTCAACGTGAGAGTTACGCGTTACGCAAGTTGGTTTGGGACACTGCTCTAGAGGAATGAACGGCGTTATTATTTATACTGAGAATTGTGGGAAATCAAGAGAGAGATTCCATTCACGATAATTCGCTTATCGCAGCGCCTTCTGGACAATCTCCATAGTATCATAAAGAAGGCAAATAGAATTTAGGCTTCTCTGTGAGATAGGCCTTCTTTCGTCGGGCTTCCTGTCGCCAGTTGGGGGAAGGGGGGAGGGAGAGGAGAGGAAGGTCAACTCAAATGACAAATTTCTTTCGTTCCCACGATTGTCTGGCAGCATGCAAGTATGTACATTCCATACCATCACACAAGGGTATCACCAATCAAGGCTTGTCAAGAACTAAATCATGCAGCTATAGATATATACAAACAATATTAATATATACAAAACTTAGGAACCATCACAATCTTCCCTCCCCATAAACTCATCCAACCTACTCTTTAATACATTTAAATTTGGACTACCTACTACCCTCGGCGGCAATTTGTTCCAGAAGTCTACCACTCTTTTGGTGAAAAAATATTTTCTTAAATCCAACCTACACCCTTGCTTTTTAATTTTCAAATGGTGACCTCTAGTCCAATTTCCATCATCTAACTCAAAAAACTTGCTAACATCCAATTTATCTATCCCAGAAAAAATTTTAAAGAGCTCAATCATATTCCCTCTCACACAACTCCTTTCGAACGAGAACATATTTAATACCCTCTCACTCTGCCCACCTCTCACTCTGGCAAGATTCACCCTATTTTTCAGATTTTTCTACAGTTTTTCACCGCAGAATAAGCGAAAGCTAAGTTGCTCTTTTTTTTCTTATTACTACTTAAGTTCTTTCTTTGTTTGAATAAGTGATGGAGTTCGGGAATGAAAGTGAGCATGAGTGTCAGAATGTATACATTGGTTGTGGTGTAGTTGGTGAGGGGTATACATGTGTTGTATGTGGGCTGCGTGAATGCATTATAGATTTAGAGGGGATGAGAATGCAAGATTTAGACAGGATATGTAGGCTGGAGGGAACTTAGTGTTAGGCCTAGGGCTGGGAATAGGTTAGGTGGTGAAGTAGGCCAGATAGATGTTTCAGCTGAAGGTAGAGGGTCGGTGGAGGAGGTAGGATATGATAGTTCTGGGGATAGTGAAGTTAGCCCCTTTAGATTAGTTAGAAATAGGCCTAGTGAGGATGGGGAACAGTGGAGAATGGTTAGGAAACATGTAGCTAGGGAGCCTTCTCCTGTTCATTGTGAGAATAGGGTTGCCTCTGTTGAGGTTGTTAGCCAGGGCGAGAATAGGTGTGTGAGTCAGAGGGACACAGAACTTATTAGCTTGACTAATAGATTCAGTGCCCTAAGAGAGGAAGTAACTGGAAGTGATATGACTGATGGGGGTGGGGGTAGAGGTAGAGTGACTGGTAGTTTGAATGATAATAGGAGTGGGGATGGAGTTAGGTCTGTAGGGGTTAGGAATAGGACTCTGACTGAAGTGCTTGTGATGGGTGATTCGCGAGTTAGATATTTAGATAGGAAGTTGAATGCAAGTAGATTGAATGGTTTGAGGGTGTGTTTGCCGGGTGCTGGAGTGAGAGATCTGTCTGATAGGTATGAAGAGCTGGTGTCTGACCATGCAAGGGATGCGGTTGTGATTACACATGTAGGAGTGAATGATGTGAAGAAAGTGGGTGCATGTGAGTTATGTGAGAGGTACAAGAGGTTGATTGAAAAGGTGAAAGAAAGTAGAATGAAAGGTGTTGTGACAGGTGTGCTTCCAAGAATGGATGTTGGGGTAGAATGGATGTCTTGTGCGATTGGGCTAAATGATTATGTGAGGAGGATGTGTGAGATGGAAGGTGTCATGTTTGTGGATGTGTGGGATAGGTTTGTTGGAACGAAAGAATTGTATGCAAGGATGGACTGCATTTGAGTAGGAGGGGGTAGATGTGCTGTGGGAGGAGTATGATTGTGTTATTAGGTCTTTGCGGGTGGGAAACTAGATAATAATAATGGTCAGGGAATTATGAGAGGACATTATAGTACTGAAAGTAGAATGGACTTGGCAGATAACAGAAATAGGTTCCACGGTGATAGAGGTAACAACAAGGAGTAACAACAAGGTAAGAAGGTACCCTAGGAGACCTTACGGTCCATTCAAAGAGGGTACCTTTGGACTAGCAATCGAGCGGGCACAAGGCTGCTCAATTGTTTTGCATCCCTAAACGGCCACTTTTCAAGACTTTGTCTAGTCTTGACTTGAACTGGTCAACAGATTTACTGTTGACAACTTCCACTGGAAGTGCGTTCCACATACCGCAGATACTGTAAGTGAAAAAATTTCCACACAGATTGCGGTTGTAACGCTTCAGTTCAAGTTTGAAGCCGTGATTGCGCATTCTGTTCTCACTCAGTGTGAAAATATCCCGGTAGTCAACATTGTTGAACCCTCGAAGTATTTTGAAAACTTCGATGAGCTGACCACGCTGTCTACGGGTTTCCAACGAGAACAGATCTAATTCCCTTAGTCTATCCTCATAACTTTTATGTCGGATAGAGGGAATCAGTTTGGTTGCCCTGGCTTGTACGCGTTCCAACCTTGCGATATCCTTTTGAAACGAAGGACTCCAAAATTGTACAGCATACTCCAGGTGCGGCCGAATGAGGGAGTTGTACAGACAAAGTACTATCTCCTTGTTACGGTATCCAAACTGGCGCTTTATGTAGCCTAACATCCTTTGGGCTTTCTTCTCTGCCTCGATGCTCTGTTTCGAGAACTTGAGGTCACTAGTGATAGTAACACCCAAGTCCTTCTCAGTGTCACTCGATTCAAGAGCAGTGCCCTTAAGGATATAATGAGATTGGGGGTTTCTGTGGCCGATATGCATCACTTTGCATTTGCCCACGTTAAAAGGCATTTGCCACGTGTCCGACCACTCCCCAATCTTCCCAAGATCTTCCTGCAGGCGGGCAGTATTTCCATCCTTTGCAACGTTCATACCAAGCTTGGTATCGTCGGCAAATTTGGAAATCTTCGCAACCATGTCACCGTCCATGTCATTGACATAGATGATGAATAGTAATGGTCCCAGGACAGAACCTTGAGGCACCCCGCTAGTAACGGGCACCCACTCAGAAGACTGTCCATTCACCACCACCCGTTGCCGTCTGCCACTTAGCCAGTTCTCGATCCAGCCGGCTACCTTTCCGTCTATGCCAAGCGCTCGCACTTTCCGGAGAAGGCGGCAGTGTGGTACCTTATCAAAGGCTTTCTGAAAGTCTAGGTAGACCACATCCACCGCCTTGTCCCGATCGTGCTCACTCAAAACGAAGTGGAAGAATTCCACAAGGTTCGTCAGGCATAACCGTTGCCTTCGGAAGCCGTGCTGGGAACTCCTCAGTAGCAGGTTTTACTCTAAATACGACGTCACTTTGTCCACCATGATGCTTTCCATGAGTTTACCGACTATCGAAGTCAGACTGATAGGTCGGTAGTTCGACGGTTGGTTACGGTCTCCTTTCTTGAAGATAGGAGTCACCTCCGCCTCACGCCAGTCTCTAGGAACACATTTGGTCCGGATTGACATGTTAAAGATAGCGCACAGATGTCGTGATACTTCATCGCACACTTCCTTCAACACTTTAGGTAGAAACCCGTCCGGTCCAGGGGACTTATTCGTCTTTAGGTCAGCGATCTTTTTCTTTATTTCTCCTTCGGTGAAGTCCATTGCCTCCAGCTTTTCCCCCGAGTAGGAATCCGTCGGCTGGGGAATGGGACCACACTCTTCAGTAAACACTGAAGAGAAGTAGTCGTTGAGGAGGTTGGCATTTTCTGCATCTGAATGCTTTAATGTCCCCTCCTCGTTCCTCAAAGGGCCAATCGTTCGACGGATTGGTTTACGGCTGTTCACATATCCAAAAAACTCCTTGGGATTCTCTTTACAGAGTCTCGCCACTCGGAGTTCCTCAGACCGCTTAGCCGCCCTAATGCTGGACTTCACTCCGGTATTCGTTAAAGTCACCCGAGATCTCCGATTGCCGATACACTGTTCTCTTCTCCCTAAGCAGTTGGCCGATTTCTCGATTAAACCACTTTGGTTGAACAGAAGACCGACGGGGGCATTTCAGAGGGATAAAACGCGATTGAAGACTCATGAATGTGGTTTTGAAACTGTTCCAAGAGTCTTCAACAGCATCGCACTCCTCTAGCCTCGCGTCAGTCAGTCCCGCGTGTAGACCTGCAAAGTCTGCTCTTCTCAAATCCAGTTTCCTTGATTTACTAGTTGCAGGCTCTGCCTTGGGGACTTTGACTACAAATCTAATTAGTCGGTGGTCACTGCTCTTCGCCAACAGAGAGGTCCTCAACGATGTCATCCCCAGAGGTGAAAACAAAGTCGAGGATATTGTCTCCTCTCGTTGGCTCTCTCACCCATTGAGTGAGGAACTCGTTGTTCGTGAACTCCAGGAGTAGTGCGTTCTCGCCACAGGGTTCTCTGGTTTCCCAGTCAACTTGTGTGTTGAAATCACCCATGACGATACACACTCTGTCTCCGACAAGTTCTCCTAGTACCTGGTACAGATCTCTGTCCTTTTCAACGAGTTGGGCAGGAGGTCTATAAAGCACCAGGGTCCTGTATTTGGCAGGACCTATCTCTAGGTCAACACCTAGTAGTTCATGGTCGGATACGATGTTGCAATCCGTCGAGTTGAGAGTATCCTTGACATACAACATCACACCGCCACCCTCTCTGTCTGGCGTATCTTTCAAGAAGAGCTGGTAACCGGGAATCGTGAATTCACCTTCAAAATCTCGGCTTGAGGTTTTTATCCACGACTCCGTTATGGCCACCATCTCCGGTTCTTCTGTTGCTACGAGGCCACGAAGTTCTAGAAACTTGTTTCTGATAGACCTCGCATTAAACAGAAGAACTTTTAGGGAGTCCCCGACTGTAGGACTTCCTACGCTCTTCCGTTTCCCGCTTTCTTTCTCTGTGGCGGGATCACTCCACTCTTTGTGACTTCAGAAAAGGTCGTTCCTGGAGTAACACGGGTGTACTGGCGTACGTCCTCCTTTACTCGGGGTCTGACACTTCTTTGGGTCCGCTCCACAACATCCTGGATCATGTTTGCGAGTGCAGCTTTCCCTTTAAAGGAAAGATGCACTCCGTCCCTTTTGTACAGGTCATTTCTCCCGTAAAAGGTGCGGTAGGGGTCTACAAAAAAGACTCCTTCCGCCGTACAAAGATCTCCCAGGCGTTGGTTTATGGAGATGTTCCTCGCGTGAGCATTGCGGGATGGACTTCGTCTTGGGAGTATCCCGACCACG
Source organism: Ceratothoa steindachneri (assembly GCA_963969495.1). Taxonomy (NCBI): domain Eukaryota; kingdom Metazoa; phylum Arthropoda; class Malacostraca; order Isopoda; family Cymothoidae; genus Ceratothoa; species Ceratothoa steindachneri. The sequence goes on from OZ018318.1 coordinate 251,645,308, forward strand.
ACACGTCTGCGGGTTTTTAGCCCACAGTCGTCAACTCCTCCCATAACCGTGGTCAGGATCTTCCCGCTAGCGCCTACATTGCCTCCTCGTAGGTAGAGATCGTTGCCACTTGCCATGAGGGCAACTACTGAGTTCTCAGAGATCTGAGATTTCTCAGCCTCCACCCTTATTTCTCCATTCCCCTTTCCTGGAAGGCAGCTTACCTTCACACTGGTGCGAAGGCGGGCCGCTAGCAAGGGTTGTAGATCCCGCGCTTGGGAGTCATCGATCACGATGACCCTTGCGTATTTGGGTTCAGAGGACAGAGGCTTCCCTTTCAGTATGGGCTCTTTCGATTCCTCTTTCTTCCCCACTTTTTGGGGTTTTTTCTTCCGTTTCTACTTTCTCTTCTGTTTTTCCTTTCTTACTCTTCCTTTTCTTCTTTTTGACGCCCTGAGTAACCCCAGCAGCTGCTGGCTGTGGGACGTTGGATGGTTGGCCTATCTCTATCGACGCGGTGCATGAGGGCCCAACAGAGGAGCCATCCGCGTCGTTGGGAGTTTCTTGTTGCTGTTGCTGTCCATTGGTGGCTTTAATCTCTGAAATGATGGCTTCAAGATGATGGATTTGAGTCACATGCTCAGACTCGAGGATTTTCACCTTTTCTTCCAGCCGTCGTGTTTTTTCCTCAGAAGATTTAAAAAGTTCCTTAAGCTCCTGAAGTTCTGCCCTAAGGACGCAGTCCGTGCAGATACTTTCAGGGTGGCATTTTGAGAAACACCCCTCCGGAAAATCTACGCACCACTTGTCCTTTTGGCATATCGAGCAGGAATACTTTAACGCACCAGGTCCTTTCTTTCCAGTCATGCTGAACACTTTATAACTCTGAATACTTTGTGACCACTTAATAAAAAAGAAAGGGGGTGGTGAGTTCGCCCCGCGTGAGTCGCTCCCGCCTATCGATCGGAGAGGTTTCGGATCTTTCAGAAGGCACGCTCCTTGTGCTGCTGTTCGTCCGACCGAGTCGTCAAACCTCGGCGTGCCATGGCTCCCAACCAAGCAGCACTGACGGTCCCCGAAGGGGCCATCGATTTCTCACCAGGTGAACAACGGAGCACACCCCGTACTAAACTCCTACTAGTTCCCTTCACAACGGCCAAGATCTCGGAGCAGCGTTCAGTGGATATCCCGCCACACCATGAGACTCGACCCAAGGCTTTTTATTGGCCTGGCAACCAACATGGGAACAAAGGGCCGTTACCACGGACCAATGCTACCAGAGGCACCCGTCAACGGTCACTGGGAATGGTCAATAATTATGCGCCAGGAAAGGGGTTACCGGGGCACTACCCTCATCCCATTCATCATGCCCCAACGCCTAAGACCCCTCAAGTCCTAGTCTCTCGCAACCAGTAAGCGTCAATTGGCGTTGTTTATAGAGGTTCCAAAGCCTCTCTTCTGACGCGTGAGGTAGCTGCCAGGTCCTTATATGTAGATAGATGAAAAAAGGGTAAGAGTGACATGATAGGTATAGGGGTTGTTTTTTTGTTGTTTTTTTTCTTTTTGTATAAGTAGAAGAAATAGGATTAATTTTTAAAGAAAGATGAAGGATAGAGTAGGATAAAAAAAAGAAAGAAAAGACGCACTTAGTCTGGAACCTAATTTCCGACCAAATCGACAAGGAAAACCCTGCCAGGGGTGCCAAAAGATAGGTACCCCCGCCGACATAGCTCGAAGAGTCAAGGGTACGCACAAGCTCTCTTCCCGCGACAAGGGGGTGTCACCTCTCTGTACTTTCTTTCTTCAGGTTGGAAGAGGTGCTTCAGGGATAGGGGGGTTAAATTGTTTCTATACAAATGCTTGTAGTCTTACAAACAAGAAGGATGAGCTATTTAGTTATATTAGCAATGAGGATATAGATATATTATGTGTTACTGAATCATGATGGGTTAATGAAATAGAATTTAGTGACACTATAAGTGAATTTGATTTACAGGGTTATAATATGTACATTAGTCAAAGGACAGGTAGGATTGGTGAAGGAATAATTATCTATATAAAAAACAACATTGTTTCAAGTTTAAATACTTCAATAAAGCAGGATGGAGTTGAGTCACTTTGGATAGATATTAGGTTCAGTAAAAATAAAATGGTGCATTTGGGAGCTTTTTACAGACCACCTGGGCAGACTGATGATATAGATGAACTAATGATAAGGGAAATAAGTAAGGGATGTGAAACAGATGCAGTTATTATTAAGGACTGCAACTTAAACTCTGTGGACTGGGAAAATATGATAGGTAGGGATAGAACAAGTGGCAGGTTCATAGAATGCTTTGAGGATTATTTTTTGAATCAATTTGTTAATGAGCCAACGAGGGGAGACAATATATTAGATTTAGTACTTTCTAACAGTGATCATTTAGTTCAAGAATTGACTGTTGGGGAAGCATTGGGAAATAGTGATCATCAGATAGTTTGTTTTAACTTGGGAATTGAGAAGGGTAAAATAACTGAGAATGCTGTAAAAGTTCACAATTTTCATAAGGAAGATTATGTAAAACTTTGAAGCTTGCTAAATTTGGTAGACTGGTATGTAGAATTCAGAGGTAAAAATGCTTATGGGATGTGAGATACTTTCAAGCATATAATAAGTGTAGTCCAAGAGCCATGTATTCCAATGAAGGCCATTAGGAACAAAAGTAGGAAACCATTATGGTGGAATCAGGAGATAGCTAGAAAAATTTCAGAGAAGAAGAGGGCATATAAAAAATTACAGGTAGAAAATAATATTCAAAATTTAAGTGATTATAGAATGGCTAGGAATGAGTTAAATAATAAGATTATAAAGAAGAACAAAAGTGGTGTCAGAAATTAAATTAGCTCAGGATAGCAACAAAGATTCTAGAAAGTTCTTTAGTTATTATAAAATTAATAACAAGTCTGGCAGACTTAAAATAGGACCTATCAAATATGAAGGGGTTGTGAGAGAAACTGATGAGGAAATAGTTGAGGTACTAAATGGTCATTTTGCATCAGTATTTACAAAGGAGAAACTAAATAGTCTTATGTATAGTACTCATGGGTCAGGGAAAGAGGTGTTTACAACCATTACTGTGGATTGGAGGACGATAAAAGAACTAATAGGTGAGTTAGATACTACCAAGGCCTCAGGTCCTGATAATATTCATTCTAGGATACTTAAAATTGGGGTAGAAAGTATCTCAATAGCTCTGGAGAAGTTGCATACTAGGTCACTGGAATATGGAGAAATACTCGATGATTGGAAGAGAGCAAATGTAGTCCCCATTTTAAAGAAGGGTAGTAAAGAGGATCCAAATAACTTTAGACCGGTTAGCCTAACTCCTGTAGTCTGTAAAATTCTTGAGAAAATAGTTAAAAAAGGGATTGGCCAACATCTAGAGAGGGAGGGGTTAAGCAGCGATGCTCAGCATGGGTTTAGATCAGGTAGATCATGTTTGACTAATTTATTAGACTTTCTGGAGTTCATAACAAATCAAGTAGATAAGGGAGAGAATGTAGATGTAATTTACTTAGATTTTGGTAAAGCATTTGATAAGGTACCACATAGGAGACTAGTTCATAAATTAAAAATGATTGGGATATGTGGGGGGGTTTCAAATTGGATAGCTGAGTGGCTGAAAGATAGGAAGCAAAGGGTAGTGTTAAATGGTGTAAAGTCAGAGTGGAGGGATGTTATCAGTGGGGTTTCTCAGGGATCAGTTCTCAGTCCATTATTATTTGTCATCTATATAAATGATCTTGGGGAGGCAGTTAATAATAAAGTGTCAATTTTTGCGGATGATACCAAATTAGCAGCTGTAGTTAAATATATTGATGATAATTTTAAAGTGCAGGGGGATTTAAATAAATTGTTATCCTGGGCACATAAGTGGCAAATGACTTTCAACCTTGATAAGTGCAAAGTTATTAACATGGGAAAAGATAATAGAGAATTTAACTATGAAATGGATGGGCATTGGCTGAGCTCAGTAGAGGATGAGAAAGATCTAGGAGTACTAATAGATAAGTCATTAAGGTTTTCTAAGCAGTGTATTGAAGCCAGAAATAGGGCAAATAGAGTGCTGGGTTTCATTAAGAGAAATGTCAGTTACAAAAGTAAGGAGGTTATTCTTAAACTCTATAACTCTTATGTTACGCCACATCTAGAGTACTGTATACAGGCATGGTCCCCACATTTTAGACACAATATTAACCTTCTTGAGTCAGTGCAATGGAGGGCAACAAAGATTATTCCTTCCCTGAGGCACCTTGAATATATAGATATTTTGAGGGTATTAAATATGTTCTCGTTCAAAAGGAGGTGTATGAGAGGGGATATGATTGAGCTCTTTAAATATTTTTCTGGGATAGATAAATTGGATGTTAGCAAGTTTTTCGAGTTAGATGATGGAAATAGGACTAGAGGTCACCACTTGAAAATTAAAAAGCAAGGGTGTAGGTTGGATTTAAGAAAATATTTTTTCACCAATAGAGTGGTAGACTTCTGGAACAAATTGCCGCGGAGGGTAGTAGGTAGTCCAAATTTAAATGTATTTAAGAGTAGGTTGGATGAGTTTATGGGGAGGGAAGGTTGTGATGGTTCCTAAGTTTTGTATATATTAATATTGTTTGTATATATCTATAGCTGCATGATTTAGTTCTTGACAAGCCTTGATTGGTGATACCCTTGTTTCTAGATGAAATCCTCTGGATGTAGTTTTCCTGGGAGTTTGGGTGCCTTAAAAAAGAGGCCGTTTGATGACCTATGATGAACCCTTGTGGCTTTTGTCATCTGTTATATTATATTGTGGGGGACTTTGATTTTGTCTTCCCCTGGTGATGGTGCTTTTTGTGGGTGGGTTTTGACAGATGCGGATGACCTTTGATAGGCCCTTGTGGCTTTTGTCATCCATGAAATTATGTTATGTTATGTTAATGTCGCCTTCTGTGATACCGTCAGTAATCTTGGTGTTATTTTTGATGAGCAACTCTGATTTAAACCACACATCAATCACATCTGTAAGTCTTCCCTCAGTTTCCTCCACAACTTTTCACGTATTTGATCCCATTTTGTTCAACAAAGCCTCGAGACCTCTATTCATGCCTTCATCACCTCATGCTTAGACTACTGCAATTCTCTTCTAGTTAATCTCCCTTCTTCATCACTTCGCCCCCTACAACTAGTTCAAAACTATGCTGCCCGGCTCCTCCCTTGCCATCCCTGGTTCTCTCCTTCGATGCCTCTGTTATAGGAGCTACAGTGGTTACCTATTCGCTTTCATACCCAATATAAAATTCTGCTCATCACCTACAAGGCCCTAAACCTCGAGGCTCCACCTTATCTCTCATCTGTCCTCTCCCATTGTCAAACTCCTTGGGCACTCCAGTCTAACCTTGTTTCCCTCCTCAACACTACTCGTTCTGTCCTCTGCTTAATGGGTGACCGTTCCTTCTCAGTTTGTGCTCCTAGACTCTGGAATGCTCTTCCTGCCAAAGTCCGATCCTCTCCCTCCCTTGCTACTTTTAAACGTCTCCTGAAGACTCATCTTTTCAGAATTGCCTTCTCTCCCCTGTAAACTTTCTCTACACTCGCTACACAACCTTCGCTCTGGGAGGGCTAACAGACCTGAAGGGCACATTATAAATACCTATTATTATTATTATTAACTTTTTGATGGTCTAAATTTAAAATCATTTCCTTGAGTTATTCTACAGGTGACATTGGCAATATATATGCTAAGTATGTCTTCATCATTGACTGCTTTGCCCACATAACAAAAATAATGTTTGTTTTTACATGCAGCGAAGTGCCAGGTAAAGATGTCACTTTTTAAAAAAAGGAGTAAAGTTCAAATGTACCCATTTGGAGCCATGAAATGCCCCATATAACCATGGGACATAGGGTTATTCTCCTTGGGGATTTCAAATCTGCCATTGGATTTGGGGGTGGGCAGTGCCATCTAGTGGCAGAAGCCTCATTTAACAATTCAAAGTTACTTGTAAGTGATTTGAACCATAGGAAACCATCGATACAATAACCATTTATGTTATCACAAAATACTGCAGGTCATTGGAGGGACTTTTCCTCTTGTTCTATGATAAAAAATGAGTAAAATGTATATTTTCTCCTAACTGTTAACCATCCTATATTTTTATACAAAGCTATTCCAATAAAATGTAAATTTTCCTACCTTTTGGGGTGGTGACAACTTTTCAGACAATTTTCCTATATACGATGGTATTGCTTCATATGAAAATAATGACAAACGAAAAAGAGGTTTTGGTGGTGGATTTGAGGACAAATGAATAGGAGAGTTCATATCAAATCTGAAAAATTCATTCAAGTTAAAGGATATTAGCAAAATAATTTAGAATTCAGACATTTGCCCCTCTCTCTCAAATCTCAAGCAAAATATGAATGTAATATCCTTCAAAAAGTTTGAAAGCGGAAATCAGTAAAGAAAGTGCTTAAGCTTGAAGTTAAAATGTGCATAAGAAAGCCACAGACCCTCTTGCAGGCATTGGGGCTGGGAGGGGACACAATCATGCAGATCTCAGCTGCAGCAACATTGTCAGTGGTGATAATTATATCAGCACTGTTCTTAATAATGATTGCATTTAATTTTGTATCTGAGGTATATTAACATTTTGTATTTTGTTTCAAATGAATTATGTTAGTTGTTCTTTTTGTTTTGTTTTTACCCACCCATTTGGCGACTGACTTCAAGGGCATATGTCACCTTAATTTAAAATTTCAGCCTAGTGATGGGCTACTTTAAAATTACCAAAACCAAACTAAAATAAAAAAGGAAAACAAAAGCAAAGAAGCAAAAACAAGAAGGAAGCACACTCTGGCAAGCCTCCCCAATGCACAGGAACATGTGACCTATAACAAAGAGTGAAATAAAATGGAGGAGGCTGTGCTCCTCTATAAAGTCAGATAGTCCACAAGTCTGTGTACAAGAACCTGTCCTGAGCATAAGCGACAAGAGGTACCAATCCAGCACATCCCAGTATTGGGAGATGTAATGTGGGCGAAGATCATCCAGACTGGGATATTCAACAAGAATGTACCAAACTGTCAGGAGGAGAACACAATCATCACAAAAAAGTGCAGATATGAGCAGTCCATCAAATGGAAATGCATTCTATGAGTGTGTGATATTAAAAAATTACTGAAAGCAACCTGAAGCCATTGTGGCATTGGGTGGGTAGGTCTGTGGGAACAGTTGCAATGCAATGGTACAAAACTTTAAGTTTCCCTCAGCCATCTCCCATCTTGTTTGCCAAACAGCCCAGAGAGCTGCCCTGATTCATGCCATGGAATTGGCGTGAGGGAGAGCCAAATGCTGGTCTAATCACCCAGTCCTCACAGACTCTTTGGCACCCTCATTCTCTGCAATTCCCACATAGTCAAGAACCCAACAGAAAATATTTTGACATCTTCCTGACTTGCAGCAACCAAGGTGTAATGGATACCAAGAACCAGAGGGTGTGGAGATTCCAATGCTCTGAGAGCACTCAAGGTGCTATATGAGTCGCTATAAATAACAATCCAGTCTCTGAACCAGGCATGACACATTATCTCCTGTACTGAGCAGGGTATTACAACCAACTGAGTTATGAAGATATTTACAGCAGCTGGTAGAGCCCCACCTACTTCAGGCTGAGGGGATGGAGCATGGACACGACTCCTTCCTGAGACTTGAAGCTATCTGTACACACCCTGAAACATTCTAATGGCTTGGTAGGGAAATTTAGGATGTTAGTTCCCTGTGAATCAATTATGATGAAACTTTTCCCAGCTGGCAACTTAATGCCAACAGAAATAAAGCTGATGGAGAATAATTCAACAGTCTCATCCACCAACCCAAACTCTTTGACAAGGTTGTTTTTTGTTGTTTTTTTAATATTTTGAGATACTGGGAGGATCCCCGACTGGATAATGAGGGCTAAAGGAGCCTGTCCTCTTTTCGGGAGAGGTGCTAGGAAGTATTATGTTTTGACACCAAACATTAGTCAGGTGGAAGCCTTCATCACTTAGGGAAAGAAGGACCTGTTCTGCATCAGAGGTACGTGAATATAGATACACATCGGCAGGATTCCTTGGAACAAAGAGTGTGAGTGTGTTATGCTGTGAAGGCGGGAAAGGAAAGAAAGCAGTGTTGTGGTTAGCTATGTGTGAGGTGAGAGGTGTAAGATCTACCCACCCTAAAATAGGGTGAGCACAGCACATCCACCAATCGGTAGCCAGATCTCTACATGTGCTGATGTTTGTATCTGCTCATGCTGGGATTCGGAATCAAACCTGGCACAGAGACGTTGGAAGGCCAACGCCATATCCACTCAGCTGGCATGAGCTCTTCTCCTCCCCTATGTCTAATAATTTTCTTCTTTTTCAGAATGTGTGTGGATCGCGTGATACATCGTCATTGCTTTGTGTGGGGGGAGGACCCAATAGACCTCTATCATGCTGCCCCATTCATCTCATTTTTCTTTTTAGGCAGATTCTTTCAGCTTAATAATAATTTAAATTCTTTGTTCATTAAAAGTTGATTGTCCATTACATAATTGTGACTGAGGAAGGAAGAGCCGCCTGGACAGAAAATAGGTGAGTGTGTTGAATGTGTTAGGTGTAAGGATGTTTGAGTGTTGCAGTGAATCAGTGACTGAATGTGCTTTCTCTTTTCTAGTTTTGTGGTACCAATAAGTCGATCAACATCTGGCTTTTGGGAGATGACTGAAGCCAGTCCTGACCTTTGCATGCATGCCTACTTTAGAAGGAGGCCTTCATAGAGTGTTGTCCTTGGAGCTAGCACCTCACCTAGTTCAACACAGCAGTTGGGACTAACAAGTGTCCCAGGTCCCTTAAGTCGAAGGCTTTGCCAAGTCCCGGACCCCTCAGAATCCCGCAGAAAGAGGGCCCACCTACCAGTTTTCCCCGACTTGCAAGCTCTGGACATTTAGTTAAGGGGGCAGCCATTATTCCTGATATCTTTCGGTCTTTGGTTGGCGTTTCTTTGATGTGCATTAGTATATGTAGTCATTCTTCTGCATGGCTGAGATCCATTTGTAAGGCCTTTTGTGCTCTAATATATGTGTGTGGTTGTTGGCCAAGGTAACAGTGCATCCACCAATCGGTAGCCAGATCTTGAATAATATATATATTAAGTTATTTGGGAGTTTAGGTTGAGGCCTGTACATATTGTATTTTGTAATTGTGAACAGTTTGCTATGCATTTAGTCCTTTCTGCCTGATTTATCGGATTTTAAATAAAATCAATAGTTAAAAAATAGACTCTCTCCTCAATATCCTCTCTTTGAACCACCGAGTGGGCCTTGTCTGCGCGGCAGGAAGAATTGGTGAGGGAGGTGTGATCCTGACGCCACATATTTTTGGAGCCGAATAGGGACTGCCTGGTGGTTTAAGGAAGGAGAGGAGTGAGAGCCTGTGTTTTTTATTTTCCCCTGATGGAAGAGGAACAGATCAGGGCTATGGAGTTGAGAGTGATTTTTTTTTTTTATTAAGGGGCTATCTGGCGACTGCTGACTAAAGCATAAGTCGCCGTAAACAAACAGCCTAGTTCTAGGCTACTTTAAAAAACTTGAACAGGAAACAACAATAAAAAGAAATAACAATAACAAAACAATAACAAAAACAACAATTAAACTTGGTTAAATGAAAGGGAGAAGGCAGGCCTCCCCCTAAAAGTCAACAAGTCCACCAGTCATGATGCGTGCACTCGTCCCGAGTAAAAGGGACAGGCGGTAGTGACCCCGCCCATCCCGGTACCGGGACAGGTATCGTGCGCGAAGATCACCCAGACTGGGACATTCAACAAGAATGTGCCGAACAGTCTGGGGGACGCCGCAGTCGTCACAATAGGGCGCAGGCGAGCGCTCCATCAGATAGCGATGCATCACACGAGTGTGTCCGATTCGGAGACGACATAAAACAACCTGAAGCCGTCACGGCATTGGGGGATAGGTCCATGGGAACAGTCGCAGCGAAATGGCACGCAACTTTAAGTTCCCTTCGACCGTCTCCCATCTTCTTTGCCAAGCAGTCCGAAGAGCTGCCCGTATTCTTGCCATGTAGTCGGTGTGAGGAAGAGCGAAACGCTGGTCCGGTCGCAGAGTCCTCGCGGACTCTTTGGCGCCCTCATTCCCTGCAATTCCTACATGTCCAGGAACCCAGCAGAAGATAATCTCGACATCTGCCCGGCTCGCCAAAACCGTGGCGTCACGGATATCGCGAACCAGGGGATGCGCGAGATTCCAATGCCACGAGAGCACTCAGGGCGCTTTGTGAGTCGCTATAGATCACAATCCGGTTTCCGAACCGGGCACGTCGCATAATCTCTCGTACCGAGTGGTGTATTGCCACCAGCTCGGCCGTGAAGACAGACGCAGAGCCTGGTAGAGCCCCGCCGACTTCAAACAGAGGGGATACGGCGTGGAAGCCGACCCCCTCTTGGGACTTGGAGCCATCCGTATACACTGGCACGGTTCCAGCGTGACACGACGTGGGCTCCAAAAAGTTCGAACGCAATACTCCCGGCGCAGTACAAGCTTTGGGAGCAGAGGCGTGGCGACAAATAGCCAAATGTGGTAGCCTCCAGGGTGGCGTCCTGGGCAGAACCAGGGGCGCCACCGGCCCGAGAGCTATATCTACATCTCGAAGGAGTTTCCTGGCCCTAAACCCAAATGGCTTAGGGTAGGACTGACGTCTCTCGGCGGCATAGGCACCATCGAGATCAGCTACGGATGCAGTGAGAGCTGTTGGCGACTGAGGGAGGCGCCGGGCTCACGCGTACAGGCGAGTGATGCATTGCACGCGGCGCAGAGCGAGTGGCATCTCCCCAGCAGGCTCTCAATGGGAAAAGTGCGGAAGGCACCGGTCGCAAGGCGAAGGCCGGTGTGGTGGATCGAATCCACCTTCCGCAATAAACGCTCGGCTGCGGATGCATAAAACTCGCATCCGTAGTCGAGCTTCGAACGAACAAAGGATCGATAAAAAAAGTAGGGCAGTAGCCATATCAGCGCCCCAAGCGCTGAACGTTACGGAACGGAGAATGTCCATGGCGCGGGTACAAGAGACCCTAAGGCTGCGAATATGAGCCTCCTAGGTGAGGCGTCGGTCGAATACAAGACCAAGGAAACGGTGCGACTCAACCACATCCAGACGCACCCCATTAAGAAACAAATCTGGGTCGGGGTGAAGCCGTGGATGGCGGCAGAAGTGCACCACCTTAGTCTTGGCCAAAGAAAACCGAAACCTGTGCGCTTCGGCATAGCGAGAGACGCGGTTCAATGCCTGTTGGAGTCGACGCTCCAGAGTTGGCATCTGGGCCGCGCCAAAAGAGATCGAAAGGTCGTCCACGTAGAGCGTAGCGAGAACATCTTCCGGCAGCACCGAGGTGATGCCGTTGATGCTCAGGGCAAAGAGTGTGACACTGAGGACACTTCCCTGCGGGACACCCTCTTCCTGCTCCTTTGGGCCGGAGAGGGCTCCCCCCACCCGTAAGCGGAATCGACGATCTCGCAAAAATTCAGATATAAACATTGGAAGGCGTCCCCTCACCCCTATCGTGTGTAGAGTCTCCATGATACCGTATCGCCATGCGGTATCATAGGCCTTCTCCAGATCGAAAAACACCGTGGCGTAGTGCTGGCTACGAAGGAAAGCCTCGCAGACGGCATTTTCCAGTCGGAGCAGAGCATCCGTCGTGGAGTGGAACTTGCGGAAGCCGCACTGTGCAGAAGACAGATAGCCTCTGCTGTCCAGGAAAAAGGCTAATCTAACATTTACCAATTTCTCCATCAACTTGCACACGCAAGAGGTTAGAGAGATTGGGCGGAAACCGGTCGGAGGAGAGTGATATATCCCCGGTTTGCGAAAGGCAAGCACAGTAGCGATTCGCCAGGAGTCTGGGAGAAGACCTTCCACCCAGATCCTGTTGAACAAATCTAACAGAAAGGCCATTCCTCGCTCACCTAGGTGTCGAAGCATGGCGTACGGGACATTGTCCGGACCATGGGCGGTGTCCGCGCACGAAGCGAGAGCGGAACGCAACTCGCTTACAGTAAACTTGTCGTTGAAGGGTTCTCCGTCTCTGGAGGTAAAGTCCAGCCGGGGGCCTTCCACGACATCACGACGTGCATTGAATGCTGGCGGAGTAGCATCACGGCTAGAGAATGCGGAAAAAGCGGTCGCGAAGGATTCCGCCACGGACGCGGGGTCCGAAATTCCGGTCCCATTCTCCTGGAGAACGGGAGGGGGGTCCTGCGAGAACTTGCCCCGAATCCTTTTGACTCGCTTCCACACCTCAGCTAAAGGGGTCTTCCCGTTAAGTGAAGACACGTATGCCCGTCAAGAAGAGCGGAGGGGGTGCTTCGAAATATACCGGAACCTAGCCCTGGCCCGACGAAATTCAGCGACAGTGAAATCGTTCGGGCGGCGCTTATAGCGCATGTAGGCATAACGCTTCTGTTTGAGGGCCGTCTCACACTCGGCCGACCACCATGGGAGTGGTCGGCGTGCAAAACGGCCAGACGTCCTAGGAATAGTATTCAGGCCCACGGCGATGGCGTTGCCGGAGAAGAACTCAACAGCCTCATCTACCGACCTAAACTCCTCAACTGAGATAGAGAATTCAGTCATTTCCTGAAATGCAGGCCACCGCGCCCGCGCCAAGCACCACCGAGGTGGTCTCTCAGGCAGCAGTTGCCCTGAAAATGATATTTGAATGGGAAAGTGATCACTACCATGGAGGTCATCGACCACCCCCCAATCAAAATCAGGCTGTGCATCCGAAGAGCACAAAGATAGGTCAAGGCAAGAAAATGAAGCGGTTCTCGGACAGTGATGCGTAAACTCATCCACGTTTAGGACACCCATCTCAAACTCTTCGATCAGATCGGCAAGGACTTGTCCCCTGGGATTTATGGAGTAATCTACCCAGAGAGGATGCCTGCCGTTCAGATCTCCAAGCAAGAGATAGGGCCTCGGCAACCGTGCCACGACGCGGCGGAAGTCCCCCGCGTCGAAGTCAGCTGACGGTGGAATGTACGCAGAAATGATAGTATACCTCCTATCCAGGTGCAGCTGCACAGCCACTGCCTCAAAGAAGGTATCTAAAGAGAAAGGAAGAGACAGAAAAATCATGCCAGGTGTAAACCGCTCATCCCATAGCCCGGCCAACCCGCGGTGGTGGGGGCGCAAGACCCTTATACCCCGGGAGGGCAGGCAGGGGGCACGCGCCTAGCATGGTCTCTAGCAAAAAGATAGCTAACGGGAAACGGGACGGGACGAGCCTCCGCAGCTCCTCCCAGTTGGCCCGGAGTCCACGGCAATTCCATTGAAGGAATATGCCCTCCAGGCCTAGCTCGGAGGAGACGCGGGGGCCCTCCTCGAACTGAAGACCCTCACGGGAATGGCCGTACGCTTCCCGGGGGCAGAAACCCGGGTGCCGTTGGCCGGACAAAGCGCTGTCGCCTTCGAGGACTTAATGGGGGAGGTTGGGCTCGCCATGCGAGTCTTTTCCTCCCTCCGCCTCGAAACCTTAGGCGGGCGTTGCGGCTTTCTGAGGCGGGGGGGCCATCTTTTCGAGAAACAACCGTCTCCGAGCCACTCGATACACCTCGGGGCGTGGGCGAAGGAGCCGAAGCTCCTTTGCTGCTGTCCTCCTTTCGGGGGACAGCTTTAGGAACCCCGGAAGATGGCCTAGCGACCATCTTCAGGGGTGTTGCCTCCTGTGAGTCTAACGGGAAACGGTCACGCTGGGGGAAGAGGGGGAGCCCTGGTTTTAGCCAGGGCTGGGTATGAACCCTTTTTGCCGCCAGCTTTACCAGGGAAGCGCCTGGGTTGGGTAGAGCCTGCAGAAGGGCTCCGAATGGGCGCGGAAACAACCGTGCTCGTTGGCCTGGATGAGCCAGGAGCAGAGGGTGCCTTTCTAACTATTGAGGCATATGACGTCCCAGGCAGAGCTGGGCGCGCCAGGACCAAGTCCTTAGCCTCGCGGAATGAGAGTCGATCCTGGGCCTGAATGGCTAGGATTTCTTTCTCAAGGAGATATACACCACATTGCTTCGAAGAAGCAGGGTGCGGCTCTCCGCAATTGACACACTTGGCCAAACACGATTTGGACTTATCGTGTGAAACCTTGGTGCAATTTACACAGACTTCGGGTGACCCCGACTTTGCACGTCTACATGAGCGATTCGTATGGCCGAAGCGGTGACAGTAATAGCACCGCCGCGGCAGTGGCACGTATGCCTTCACGCGGTAGCGGTACCAACTGGCACGCACAGACTCAGGGAGCTTGTCACAGTCGAACGTGACGAGGAGTGTAGGGGTGGGTCTCGAGGCCCCTCCCTGTTTTCTCATCACACGTTCGACCTTGACCGCCACATGTTCAGCCAGCTCTAGGGTGATGTCCTCAATGGAATAGTCAACGAGTTCCCTCGCATAAACTACTCCTTTCACAAAGTTCATGGTAGAGTGCGGCGTCACACTCACCGGGGTGCCATGAAGTGTCCGAAGAGCACTTATCTTGGCCGCCTCGGCGGGATTCGCCAGAAGGCTCCCGTCCGAGAAACGGGTCACCTTCGGCTATCTACCAATTGCACTAGCTAATCCTCTTCTCTGATGGATCATGTTGCCCTTGGACAACATGGTGCCATCAGTGGAGCAAATAACGAGGAAGCGTTTGAAGCCAGCAGGCTCGAAAATGCCAGGTAACCTCTGAATGAGAGGCCCCTATGTCATCGACGCTCCACCCTGTCCACTCTTGGTGTTAGTCTTAGTCAGGGGCTCCACACACGGGGGGGAAAGGGGCCGGATGTGCCGATCTTGGCTTGGTCGCCTACCAAGGTAGCAGCAGACCCATCCGTCCCCGCAGCCCCCACGGATGGAGAGGAGCCCCGAGTCTTTTTCGTCTTTTTCTTTCTTGGAGAGGAGGGCGGGGAATGAACCCGCTTCTCACCTCCGCCGGCAGAAGCCCCCATGCCAGATGGGCCGGCCTCAGCCAGGTCCCTCTCCGAAATGGAGAAGGTCCTGGTAGTCGTAGGGGCACCTGTCGGAGGAGATCCCTCCCCTCATTTTACTGCCTTGGAGCCCTTGGCCGTTTGAGGGGGACCTTGCATAGGGGTGGATTCGGGTTCGGTGCTTGGCGCCGAGCCCGGATTCCCCCCATGGAAGGCCCTACCGTCTGAGGCTGGGTCTCCTCAAGGACCATGTCTATCACAGGAGGGGCCTCCAGTTGGCCATCCCCTCCCAGGACATCGCAGGTCCCCTTGGCAGTGTCGCCAGTCTTGTGTGACGAGGCACAGGCCTTGACCCTGGCAAGGTTTAAAATTCTTGCCAACAGGTCTTTTGAGGGAAGCGACCGAAGGGGCCTGGCTTCCCTCTCTCCCCTAAGGGGGTTTGCCCTACTGAGCCGCTTTGATGGGGAGCGGCTGGCTAAGCGCTGCCCGCTGGCTTTCTTGGCAGTCCCCTTGGAAAGAAAAGAGGGGACTGCCGGTGGTAAAAGGGAGGTGCCCGTAAGCACCTCCAGAGAAGGGGGTGAGGGGCAGTCCCCTTCACCCGTAGGCGTAGGAGAGGAGTAAGCCTCCTCTCCGGTTCAAGAGATATGGAGGGTCCTCTGCGCAAGCACAGGGGAGGAGACCTCCATTTTTTTGGTGCAGCTGCATGAGGGCGGCTCCGTCGAGGAGCAAGGGGAAATTAGAGGGAGATTTTTTATTTTTTCATCATTGAGCATGGTGACCCTATTTGTGCTACGGGACGCAATAGCTCATCACCTCTCGCAGTTGCCCGCACTGCGAGAGTTGCTTACAAGCCCGGCAGAGCCAGGCGCCGCCATTCGGGACCACCTCTCCCGCCTGGTGGCCTGGCAGTCAATCGGCATGGCGGCTCCACCTTGGACACGGCGTAAAATTGATAGAATGTGAAGAGGAGAGGAAAAGGGATGTGAGGAAGGTATGGGTGGGGATGAAGCAGGTTGTTAAAAAAAAAAACATCCCCAACCGGAGCTCAGGGGTTAGGGAACAATGTCCCCTCCCCCCTCAGCCCCGATCCGGGGTGGTTGGCTTGAGAAGAAGGTCAGCATCTACCCTGTGAAATTAGAGGCTGACCAGAGAAAGTTGTGGGAGAAGTTGTATGAAAAGCGACGAAGTAGGGGAGAAATTGGGCTATCTGAAGGAAGGAAGAGAGGCTAAGCTGGGGCCGGACGGAGCGCTGCATCCCGTCAGCACGGCGGCCAGGATGGCAAATCGCCGTGTCCCTTATGGGGGAGTTGGAAGTGAGAAGATTAAATGAGTTATTGCCGCAGAAAGACAGAGAAAATGCGCAGTTGAAAGAAGAGAATGGTAGTTTGAAGAGGAAAATAAGAGATGGAAGTGAAAAATGGAAGAGAGGATTAAAGACAGTGAGGTGCGAATGGAGGAAAAATAATGCAAATGCTGAATGGGAGAATCAGGTGCCATTGGAGGTGGTGTGGCCTCTACTCCACTTGGAATAGAAATTATAGACAAAAAGGGATTGACAGACTTAAATGAACCCCTGCAAGTTACTAAGCACTAAAAAAATAAGACCCCAAAGACTAGACTCCCAGACCAACAGGAAAGGACCCAACTGGCTAGCATCGACTCTTTGTATTTCAGCTTGAATGAAGGTACGAGTGAAAGTGGAAAAGAAGTGAGTGAGAGTGAACATGATTCTGAGGTTCATCAGAGTATATTGATCAGAGAAGTGCCAAAGTTAAGTAAGTTTAGAGTGGAAGTAACGAAAGATGTGAAAGTGTTTTTGAAAGAGTATGAAAGTTATTGTAAGGAAAAATTTGGAGAGAATAATGGGTTTTGGGTGAGTTTCTGGAAGGGCATTTAAAAGATTTTTACCGGATGATTATGAGTGTGGGTGAGCATAATTGGGATGTAATGAAAGAGAGAATGATAGAGCAATGTAAGAGGATGAAGATGAGTGTGAAATATAAGAAGACAAAGGGGTTTGAGGAAGCGAGAATGGGGAAGAATGAGGATGAGAATTCATATGCGCATCGCTTAGAGTCCTTGGCACAAATGAGATTTGGAGATGATGGAATAAATGAGAATAAAGAGCTGATGAAGTTTTTAAATACGGTTCTGAATGAAGTGGGTGAGTATGTGATATATTAGAGGAAAGAGAAGATGCGATGGGGTGGTGAGAGATTGCTATGAGGGGATGTACTGGAGATCTTAGAGCAACCTGAATTTGAAGATTATGGAAGGAAGGTGGCCTTGATTCACACTGTGCACAACTCAAGTATGAGTAAGTTGCCCCAGTTCCAGTTATATCGGGACACGTTAATAGAGAACCCAATCGAGGTGATGTCAAGATTTTTGGAGAACTATTATGGACAGAATGAACAGCAGTATGTGTATGTTGGCTGTGAACCAAGAGGGAATAAAAGTAGGAGTGAGAGTTAGAATGACTGGCGTAGAGTTCAGAATGGTCAGAGTAGTGGTCACGCAAATGGTAGGAATAGCAGTAGATCTAGAGTGAATGAGCCTAGGTGTCTGAGGTGCAAGAAAGTTGGGCACATGAGGGCTGACTGTCGCGGGTCACAAGGAAGTTGCTTGGGCTGTGGGAAAATAAGGCATATGATAAAAGATTGTAGTCATGCGAGGGAAAGAGCGTGTTATGGATGTGGAAGAATGGGACACTTGGCACAAATTGCAGGGAAGGTGGTCGAGTGAATATGAGTGGACCTGGAGTGTGTGGTAATTGTGGACAGATAGGGCATTATGCCAGGATGTGTGGCAATCCAAGAACTACCCATGGTAAATGTAGAATGGTAGGTCATGTGAGAAGTTTATGTAGGACTGGTGATAGATGCATGAACAAAAGAATGAATGGAAATGATGTGAGTGGTAATTGAGATGATACGACTCAGGGAAACTAAGGAATCAGAGGGTTCCTTCTAGTGAAATCTCAAGTGTGCAAGTGATGAATGTGAGAAGGATTGTCAAATCGTGGAGTGAATTATGGTCAGAGAGTGAATAGGTGTATATGTGTTAAAGTTTAGTGTTGATAATGAGAAGTAAGTGATTGATACAGGATGTAAGGTGAAACTAAGGAATCAGAGGGTTCCTTCTGGTGAAATCTCAAGAGTGCAAGGGATGAATGTGAGAAGGATTGTCAAATCGTGGAGTGAATTGTGGTCAGAGAAAGAATAGGTTTATATGTGTTAAAGTTTAGTGTTGATAACGAGAAGTAAGTGCATTGATTGATACAGGATGTAAGGTGAATGTGGTGTACTATGAAGCATTTGTAGGAATGAAAGTAAGTGAAGTTGAGGATCATGGATGATATCATTTGACCGGATTAGGTGAGCTGGATGTGCCAATTATTGCAAGGTTTAGAGAGTGTGTTTCATTTGCAAGTGTCTGAATGAATGAGGATGAATTTTGTGTAGTAGAAGGTGCAAATGAGAAGTATGACATGTTATTAGGTTATAAGTTTTTGAGAGCGAATGGTATCGTGATTCACCTTGATGTAGAGATGATTGAATGTAAGAAGAATGTTCACCTTGATGTAGAGATGATTGAATGTAAGAAGAATGGAAGTTTGAAGTGCCAATGGTATGTGGATCCAGATGGAAGTGTAAGAGTGAACATCATGAAAGGTCTGATTGAGAGTGTGCCTGTCAAGCAGAATGAAACATTGAGTGTAAGGATTGGATGGAATTCTGATGTTGAGATAAGTGAGAATGATGGGAATATTTGTATTGGATGGTAGTGCTATGAACTATCGATTAGGGCGAGTTGTACAAGTTGGCCTGATCTGTGAAGGAAGAATCTGAGAGGAGTGCAAGTGGGAGATAAATTGGGTGTGTTAAATACAGTGGTGAATATGGAGAATGATGATAAGCATGTGGTGAATGATGCAAGTGTGTTTCCTGTGAGTGTAACATCGAATGTTTGGAAGTATGGAGATTTGATTGAGCAAGTGAAATTGAAAGAAAAGTTGAGTGAATGTGAGAAGCAAAAAGTTTACAGGATATTGTGGAATAGGAGAGGTGCCTTGAGTGAAGAGGATGGACTTTGGCAATGCTCACTTGCCTCAGTTCAGGATAATTTTGAGCAATGATATGCCAATTTATCAAAGGCCTCATAATTTCCCTCCCCCCGTGGCTCAAGAGATCTATGAACAGTGTGAGGAATTAGAGAGAATTGGTGTAAATGAGCCGAGTGTGAGTGCCTGGAATAGTCAAATTGTACCTGTACAAAAGCCAGATGGATGTATGCGATTGTTTATTGACTATAGAAGAGTAAATGAAGGTTGAAAGACAAGTTTCCTATGAGTGTTGTGTCTGAATGTATGTACAGTATGTATGGAATGAAAGTATTTTCTAAGATTGATCAGGTAGGTGGTTACTAACAGATGCCTGTGGCTGAAGAGAGTAGATCCATTATGGCGTTCTCCACCTCAAAGCACCATTATCAGTTTAGAAACCTGAGCTTTGGGTTGGCGAATGCCCCAGCTGCTTCTCAGTGTGCTATGAATGTAGAGTTGAGTGGTTTTCCGTGTAAGAATGTACAAGTGTTTTTGGATGATATTTTGGTCATGAGTAAGAACATGGAAGAACATATGACCTTGGTGAATGATGTTTTAAGAAAGTTGGAAGAGGTTGGGGTGAAAGTGAAGTTGTCTAAATGTGTGTGGTTTTCTAGTGAAGTTGACTTTTGGGAACAAGGTGAGTGTGGCTGGATTGTGTAAATCGGAGAAGTTTGTAGAAAAGGTTAGGAATTTCCCTAAGCCTACCATAGTGAGAGAGCTGCATGGATTTCTTGGTAGGGTTGAGTTTGGAAGAAAGTTTATGAAAGATTGTTTGGGTGTGATGAAACAGCTGTGTCTGCACTGGGAAAAAGAAGAGTACTGTGATTGATTAAGTGGAATGACTCTATGAATGCGGTGTTTGAAAAGTTAAAAGGGGAAGTTGCGAAAGATGTGGAACTTGCGTATCCATCATATGGAACAAATGCAAGAATGCTTGGAGTCTATAAGGATGCAAGTGGTCATTCGATGGATGGATGTTTGATGCAAAATCAGGTTGTGAATGGGGTTGAAAGGAAGCAAGTAATTGCATATGTTTCCAAGGCATTTAGTGCGGCAGAGCGTGCATATTTGAAGATTGAAAGAGAGTTGGCTGTGTCAAGATTCTGTCTCAAGTCATTACAACCATTTCTGTATGGAGTACGGTTTGTAATGAGAACAGATCACCAGCCACTAGTGTATTTGTAGTGTATGAGGTTAATTGATAGTAGGCTTGCAAGGACGATGGAAGATTTGAGTGATTTTGATTTTGTGGTTGAGTATTTGCCAGGTGAAAGGAATGTGATTGCTGATTTGATGTCATGTTTGCCATGTAGTTTGAATGAGTCTGACTGTAAGCATAAATCCTGAGTATTTGTTAGCAGGTGTAGTTGTTGGAAGGAAATGTAAAGGTGGTGATTCTATTTTCGAATGTGTGTTGTAAGGCTTACAAGACTTGATGAAAGATGGATTGCTTGAGAAGGTGGCAGAAAGTGTGAATGCATTGCGAAAGGTGGTTATGGAAGAAGCGTGTAGAAGACCAGAGCAATTGGGAATGGAAAATTCAAGTAGGTGAAGAAAAGGGTTAAGAAGTATGCGTATGCCAGGTGTGATGATGTTTCAGGAAGTGTTAGCGATAGTGAGTAAGCTGTTTGGTGTGAGAGTCTATGTGCATTATGGTGTGGAGAAGCCAGTAATATATCGTGATAAAGGTGTAGACCAAGAGAATGGGTGTGAGTTTCATCTGCAATGTTTGAGTGGTGTGCATTATAATTCATTGATTGAGAGAAAAAGAATTATGTAAGAGAGATTGATGATGTTTGCGAAGAAATTGTTCCTATTAGTGAAGATGAAGGTTTAGTTGCTGCAGAAGTGTTTGTTGAATGTAATGTGTGAGTATGGACTTGAAGCGAGAGTGCAAGTTACCTTGACTATGAATGGGAAGAGCTATTGTGGAATGATTGATACAGGTGCGTAAATTTCCTTGGTGAATGCAAAAGTTGTGCGTGATGCTGATAATATGAGTTGGAATGTTTCTGGAAAAGGTCTGACAGTTTTGATAAGTGGACTCGGAAGTGGACATATTATGGCATGGGAAGAAGTGAGTTTATCTGTAAGCATGGGGAAGTTGAATGACATATTGCATGAATTTGTTTGTTAAGTGAGAATGAGTTACCGTTTCTGTTTGGGATTGATTTTCTGCATAAGAATAGGATTTCAGTGGATGTATGTAATGAATGTTTAGTTAAAGATGGTGTAACAATTGGGAATTTGGAGAGTGAACTTGTAGGCTCAATTGGATTTGTATGAGCGGCAGGTGTTGATTTGAGTGAAGAGCTGTTGACTGTTGAAGATATAGAAAGCATGCAAGAGTCATGTTTAATGGTGTGTGACTTGAAAGATAGCATGATGACCAGTGTTCCTGTGAATGAATGGAGTTGCATATTAAGGGAGTTTAGAAGGTTTGCTGAAAACTTTGTAGTATCCAAGGGTTTAGTATATTTTGTGCAATGTATAGATGATGAAGATGTATACAGTGGGTGCAATAAATATCCAATACATGGTCAGAAGTTTATTTACCATAGTTACACAACAGTAAAGTAATTGAAAATTTAACATCTTATGTATTTTGTACATTGAATACAAATTGGTATCATATTACAAAAAGCATGACAAGGTTGCTTATCTAATACCGAGCTCGGAGGCGCCAGTTTGTTTTTTTTCATACAAAGATTTTGTGGTACCACGTGAGGCCTTTTCTTTTTTGTTTGTTCATTTATCATTTGTTGTTATTGCCCTTGTCACACTTTCGTGGCTATTAAAAGCCCTCCATTAAATGCACACTATTTTAAGCTTAACAAAGTCAGCCACTCTTTACAAGAGGAACACGGTCTTGAAACTTTGTCAAATACTAGAGTGGCTTTTGTAAGTTAACAAATGGTAAATAATTTGCTTCTAATACATATATAATACGCAACTAGGTCTATCTTTCCAGAATATGGTGCTTGGAAAGAAAAAACATTTTAAACAACTCACAAAATCAAATAAATATATATATATAAAAAATTTCCCACAGAGGGAGGGAGAGGGTATTGGAAAAGAGGTGGGGGAATGGCCCTACAATCACTCTTACATTCGCTCTAACACACCCCTCCTTCTTTAGACCATTCGACCACAGTCACTCACAATACACTCTCAATCCTTACTCACAGAACTTTTTATACTCAATCGTGCAATTCTGCACCCATTCACACTCATCTACTGGTCCTGGCTACACGTAGCAATCTGTCGGGGTCGTTCATCAGTCATCTTGTTAGTCTCCTCATCACTATCAATCATGTCGTCCACCATACTCTTAGCCTTCATTACCAGTTCTCCCATCTCTCGACAGAACTCTTTTATACTCTTCCATTCGGAACCTCCACTCTTCATACCCCCATTCATCAGCTCCTCAATCTCAGCTCTCATCCAACTCAAGGTACACTCTTGCAAAATGGACAAATCACTCACATCCCCTCTACTCTCAGCGGCTACACAGGAAACCCCTTCAACTGGTTCCCACCAGAAGTCAGAAAAGTCTGTCACTGCCTCATTCTCCACATCAAACTGTCACCGCCTCATTCTCCACATCAAACTGTCACCACCTCATTCTCCACATCAAACTGTCACTGCCTCATTCTCCACATCAAACTGACACCGCCTCATTTTCCACATCAAACTGTCACCGCCTCATTCTCCACATCAAACTGTCACCACCTCATTCTCCACATCAAACTGTCACTGCCTCATTCTCCACATCAAACTGACACCGCCTCATTTTCCACATCAAACTGTCACCGCCTCATTCTCCACATCAAACTGTCACCGCCTCATTCTCCACATCAAACTGTCACCGCCTCATTCTCCACATCAAACTGTCACCGCCTCATTCTCCACATCAAACTCACCTTTACCCTTACCATTCGCAAAACCAGAAAACTCATCCACACCAGATTCATTCTGCCCAAACACACTATCATTCATACTGTTCCCAAAACATAAAAAATCAGCCACAGGCAGCTCACTCTCTTGTCTACTTAGATCAGCCAAATCACTCACCTGCTTATTAAAACACTACATCTCTCTCTCAAGCTCCCCCATTCCAGAAAGACTCTGCTCAGACTTACTTTCATTTGTACTTGCATTCTTCCTCTCACTCTTCCTTGCACACTTTCTACTCCTCCAGACCAAGACAAGCTCTTTCCCAGACAGATCCGTACTATCACACTCCTTATCATCATGCACCTTATCTCTCTCTCTGCACAGTTCATACACCGGATGCCTCACTCGGTAGTCAGGAGGTTCTGTCCACCTCTTCAACTGAGTCTGATGAGCCCGCACTCTCTCAGTTACACCTTCATTCAAACTCTCCAAAACATAAATCCCACCATTCTCCCAGACTCTCACAACTCTACACACTCCTTCAAACTTTTCACTCATCTTTGACAAATTCAACCTACCTTTTACTCTTTTACCTTCAATACTTTTGCACCAATTTTAAATGAACGAAACCTTTCATGCGCCTCACACCATACACTTTGCTCACTTTCACTCAAATGAAACCTATCTTTCACTCGCCTTTCAAAATTCATAACAAACTGACACAGGGACACCGCAGTTGCACTATGCACCATCAAATTATACGCCCATAATACTACTCAACCATTCATCCCAGTCATTCAAAGTTGTACTCATCATTCTTAACATCTCACACAAGGTTCAAATTGTACGCTCAGCCAAGCCATTCAAAGACAGAACATACAGTGTCATTCTTACATGATCTACACCATTCTCTCTCAACATTCACTCAAATACTTCACTCGCAAACTCAGGCCCATTATCACTCAGACATCTTCTAGGCTTCCATACATGCATAGGAATAAACAACTGCTCAACCACACGTGCAACAGTCACGCTCCTTTTATCTCTCACAGGCACCGCATACACAAACTTGGTTTTATGATCAACCATAACAACCATACCAACATTCCCAGCACTTGTACACTGTAAAGAGACACAATCAATCGCTACTAATTAAACGGTTCTTTCGCATCACCTTGCAACATCGGAGGCTTCACTTGACCTTTCGCTTCTGACACCTTTCACAGGTAGTCACAACATCATTCACAACAGTTCACAGAAACGGATGGTGTGGTGGAGCGAATATGAGTGTGTGTAAAAGAGCCATTCTCCCACCCCTTTTCTCAGTACCCTCTCCCTCCCTCTGTAAGAATGTGTGTGAATGGGAATGGGTTTGTTTTGTTTTGTTTATTTTATGTATAAAATGATTACCATGTTTTTCTTTCTTTCCAGGCGTCATATTCTGGAAAGATAGTAGCTAGTTTTGAGATATCAGTATAAGTAAAACAAGATTGTACTTTGTTTAAAATAATCTTTTACCAAAGCGCCATATTCTGGAAAGATAGGACTTAGTTTCGTATATCCTTATATTACAAACAAAGCGTTATATCCTGGAAAGCTATATATTATTATTGTTAATAAATAAAGGCCAATAGTATAGCTTAATGAAGGAGGGCTTATAATAGCCACGCAAGCTTTTTAAGGTCATTATCTTCCATCAAGCGCAGAGGCACCACACTTGTTGTAAGTCCTAGGCATTTTGCTCGCTCGAGTGGCAGGTGGCTGGACATCTCCCCATCCTCTTTGTATAAAGTGAGGCCTTGTTTGTTGTTTATATATTGACTGTTGTAGTCAGGATTTTTTTGGTTGTTTGATTTTTTATGTTTATTAGGATAGATTAAATAGTATTCATATATATAGGATTTTCTTCTTGTATTTTTTGGTGAAAAGTAAGATCTCCAATATAATCGCCCCTCTCTATTGTAGATATTTTGTGCATATTTATCCATATTTTTTGTAAATATTGTATTTTTTGTTAGTAAAGGACTGTACATACAATCCGTTTCATTCTCCCTCGATTTCTCACGTCCGGACAGTGTAGGAAGCGGGTTGGATCGATTATCGATTGGGATTAGAGATATATTTTTGGCCCGCTACATTTGGCGCCCGAATAGGGACGTGAGACTTCGAAACTGGGAGAGTGACTGGATTGGATTGCAGTCCATACCCAATTAGTGTGACAAGTAGTTTGATTGATTTTTCCTCCTCCTATCTTTTTACTAACTTGGGAACAATGGCTGTAGCAGAAACATTGAATGAAGAAGTAGTGCGATTGAGACTGGAGTTGAGAAAGAAAGAAGAGGAGTGTGAAATGTTGCGGGGAATGATGGAGGGAATGGAGAATAAAATAAAAGGGATGAATGAAAAGATTGATAGGATGAAGAAGGAAATGGGAGACCGACAGGATCAGACGGACCGACGGATGCAGGACCTGTATAACATGATGACAGGGGCTGGATCAGCCCCAGGACCTACAACCTTGACCCCTGCTCTTACTGAAGGGACTTCGCTAAAAGGAATGGATGGCAGTAGGATTGAGTCTAAAGAAGATACGGTGAGTAGTAGGAAGGACGGAGAATGGAAGAGAGTTGAACGCAAGAGAAGGAAGAGTGGTGCAAAGGGGAAGGATAGGAAGGTAAGAGGCAAGAGTGTGGACTCATTGTACTCGGATGAAGGAGAGAGTGATGGTATGATTGGAATGAGTGAGACTGAGAGTAGCTCTTCGGAGAGTGAAGTGAATGTGGGGAAAGGTATTTTGATAAGGAAAGTGCCAAAGATAGATCGATTTAGGTTACATGGTGGGAAAAGTATGGAAGAATTCTTCGGGGAATTTGAGCGTTATTGTAAGCTCAAGTACCCGGAGAATAAGGGATACTGGATGAATGTTTTGGGGGAATGTTTGGAGGGAAAAGTATTGGAGTTTTTCCGTGTGATCACAAGTGTGGGGGAGCCAAAGTACGATGTAGTGAAGAAGAGATTGATTGGGCAGGTGAAATGAATGAGAGAGAGTGTGAAGTATAAAAGGGTGAATGAATTTGAGAAGGCTCGAATGGGGAAGAGTGAAAGTGTGAATATGTATGCACATAGGCTTGAGAGTATGGCAAGAACGAGGTATGGTGATGATGATGTAAATGAATGTAAACCACTGATGAGGAAGTTTTTGGACACGATCCCACGAAAGGTGAGTGAATGGCTGAGTGGAAAGAGAAAGGAGAGAGTGAGACTGACAGGTGAACGGTTGATGTGGGAGGATGTGTTGGAACTGTTAGAAGATGGACGATTTGATGATGAAAGCGATCTAGGAGAGGATGGATGGTACAGTGTGAATGTTGGAGGTAAGAAGCCCAGGAGCTTTCATCCACCCCAGCAGTTTGTCAGCTACAGGGATGCCCTGAAGGCTGCACCAGCTGGAGTGATGTCAAACTTCCTGGGCTGGCAGAATGGATGGGCAAATGGAGAGTGGTTGAATGGAAGGGGGCAGATGAATTTCAAGCGTGGGAACGGATATATGAGAGAGAAGCCGAGGTATGTCCCAGCAAACGAGAGACCGAATGGTGGGAGAAAGATTGTAGAATGTCGTCGGTGTGGAAGGAAAGGTCGTATGTTGGCAGAATGTAGGTGGACATCTGGTGCATGTTTTGGGTGTGGTAAGAAAGGGCATATGATAAAGGATTGCCAGGAAAGTGTGAAAGAGTGCTTTGAGTGTAAAGAAATAGGCCATTTGAAGAAAGATTGTCCGAGGTTGAATGGTGGAGCAACTGGTGGGGAAAGTATGAAATATGCATGTGGTAATTGTGGAAAGGCTGGTCATTATGCAAGGATGTGTCGTGACCAGAGGAATGTATGTAGCTATTGTGCGATGGAAGGACATTCGAGTGAAAAGTGTTGGATTAGACTGAGAGCGCAAGGTGTGAATGGAAAGTCTGAAGTGGGAAACTGAATGGTAAGAGGGTACCTGCTGAAGTATCCTCTGGGTGCATGAGTGTGAGTAATGTGTTGGTAAGTCTGTCTAGTGTGAAAGTGCTGTCTGGTAGGAAGTATGAGTGTCTGAGTGTGAAGGTGGAGTTGAATGGAATTGAGTGTTTGGCTTTAATAGATTCTGGATGCAAGGCGAGCTTGGTGTATAAAGATGTGTATGACAAGGTTAGCGAGAAAGCCCTCCTGTCTGAGTGCAAGGGTAGTTTAGTAGGTATTGGTAATAGGAGAGTGCCTGTGATTGGAATGATAAGGTCAGCTGTTCGAATGCATGGTATGATGATGAATGAATGTGAATTTTCTGTGATTGATAAGGTGAGTAGTGAGTATGGTGTGATTTTGGGGTATGATTTTATGAAAATGAATCGTATGGTTGTGCATCCTGCGAGTGATCAGATTGAGAGAAAGATTGGTAAAAATGGGCTGTATAAGTTGTATGTAGGGAAAGATGGTAGCGTTTTGAGGAGTGTGTTTACTGGTATTGAGGTGACTGCTATGGAGAATTTAAGGCTTGTGAAGGGTGAAAGGGTGTCTGTTAGAGTGAGTTGGAGTAAGGATGTTAGTTTGAATGTGAGTGAGAACACTGTGATATTGGATGGAAAGGATGCATGTTATAAGGTAAGGCGTGTTGCTTGTGTGTTTGATGGCTTGATGAGAATGAATGATCCTTTTGTATGTGTGCAGGCGGACCCCAGTGTGAAAGGGCAGGTGAGGGGAATCCAAGTCGGAGATGTACTGGGCCACCTCTCCACTGTTAATGAGGTAGGTATGGATGATAGTACGGATATCAGGGTGAATGTTGCGAATGAAAAGACATGCGAATGGATGTATAATGTGGTGAAGGACATGGTGAAATTGGATGGATGTTTGACTCAGTATGAAAGGGAGGATGTGTATCGAATGATATTTGAGCGAATGGGAGCCCTCAGTAAGGGTGATCTGGATTTCGGGGTTGCAAAGCTCCCAGAATTCAAGATTGTCCTGAAGGAGGACTCCCCAATCTATCAGCAGCCGAGGCATTTCCCACGTCCGGTTGCTAATGAGATTGAGGAGCAGTGTTTGGAATTGGAGCAATTGGGGGTGATTGAAGAGAGCGAGAGTGCATGGAATAGTCCAATTGTACCTGTAAGTAAGCCGGATGGAAGATTGCATCTGTGTGTGGATTATCGAAAGGTGAATGAAAGGACTGTGAAAGAAAGGTTTCCGATGTGTGTGGTATCTGAGTGTGTGTATAGTATGCATGGGATGGAGTGGTTTACGAAGCTGGATCTGGTACGGGGGTATTACCAGAGGACTCCCCAATCTATCAGCAGCCGAGGCATTTCCCACGTCCGGTTGCTAATGAGATTGAGGAGCAGTGTTTGGAATTGGAGCAATTGGGGGTGATTGAAGAGAGCGAGAGTGCATGGAATAGTCCAATTGTACCTGTACGTAAGCCGGATGGAAGATTGCATCTGTGTGTGGATTATCGAAAGGTGAATGAAAGGACTGTGAAAGAAAGGTTTCCGATGTGTGTGGTATCTGAGTGTGTGTATAGTATGCATGGGATGGAGTGGTTTACAAAGCTGGATCTGGTACGGGGGTATTACCAGATGCCCATTGCTGAGGAGAGCCGGCCAGTAACTGCCTTCTCTTCCTCAAAGAGGCATTACCAGTTCCGGAACCTCAGCTTTGGGTTGGCTAATGCTCCCGGAGCCTTCCAGCGGGCAATGAATGTTGTGTTGAGTAAGTTTGCGAGTAAGAATGTGATTGCGTTTATAGATGATATTTTGATTATGACTGAGACTTTTGAGGAGCATATGAGATTGGTGAATGATGTGTTGAGAACGTTGGAGAGTGTTGGTGTGAAGGTGAAAGTGGTGAAGTGTGAATGGTTTGCGAAAGAAGTGGAATTCCTTGGGCATATGGTGAGTGAGAATGGGTTGCGAAAATCACCAAAGTATGTTGAGAAGGTGCGAATGTTTCCTAAACCGGTGACTGTGAAGCAACTGAAGTCGTTTTTGGGTTTGATTGAGTTTCAGCAAAAGTTTATACGTGATTGTTCTGGTGTGAGTAAGCCTCTGACTGAGTGGATGGGCAAGAAAGGTAGTACGGTTGTCAAGTGGAATGATAGATGAATGAGGCGTATGAGAGACTGAAAGAGGCAGCGGCTGAAGATGTTGAATTGGCTTACCCAGATTATTGTGTAAATGCTAAAATGCTTGAACTGTATACAGATGCGAGTGGGTATTGTATGGGAGGTTTTCTGATGCAAGAGCAGCGTTTGAATGGAGAGAATGTCAGGCGAATAATTGGGTATGTATCCAAGGCTATGAATGTTGCAGAACGAAAGTATTTGACTGTGGAACGAGAGCTGGCTGCGATAAGATATTGTTTGAAAGTGTTGCGTCCATTTTTGTATGGTGTGAGGTTTGTGATAAAAACCGATCATCAACCTCTTGTGTATCTGCAGCGTATGAAGTGGGCTGATAGTAGGATTGCAAGGACTTTGGAAGATTTGAGTGACTTTGACTATGTGATTGAGTATGTGCCTGGTGAACGGAATGGAGTGGCTGATTTGATGTCAAGGTATCCTGGTACGAATGATGAAAATGTGTGTGGAGTGAGTGATCCTGAGTATTTGCCGAAAGGGATTATGAATGGAAAAGAGAGTAAGGGTGGTGGTGATTCCTTGTTTGAGAGTGTATGGAATGGTTTGCAAGATTTGAAGAGTGATGGAGTAGATGTGAGAGTGCCCGATAGTGTAGATGATTTAAGGAAGGAGGTAATGAATGACGTGTGTAGGAAGCCTGAAAGCATTGGTATGGCAAAGGTACGGAACTTCATGAAAGAATTGAGAGTGATGTGTATGCAAGGGGTCCCGCCATTTGAGGAAGTGTTGATTGTAGTGAGTCGTTTGTATGGAGTGATTGTTTATGTGCACTTTGGTGGTGAGAGGCCGATTGTGTACAAGGATGAGAAGATGAAGGGTTTAAATCCTAATGTGGTACATCTGCAATGTTTGAGCGGTGTGCACTACAATTGGGTGATTGAAAAGTGTTCATATATAAGAGAGAAGAATGATTGTCTGGATGAAGATGAGTGTGTGGTGAGTGATGATATGGGAGTTAATTACAGTGTGGATATCAGTGCTGATGTTGGTGTGCTTGTTCCTTCGGTTTATTGCGAACATGGTGGACCTGATATGATGGAAGCGAGAGTGAAAGTTGGTGAAAGGTTGTTCTGTGGTTTGATTGATACTGGAGCGCAGGTGTCTTTAGTGAATGAGAGGATTCTGAGTAAGTATGATGAGTTTAAATGTTGCGAGCATAAACCTGTGAAGTTACGGATAAGTGGATTAGGGAATCGCATGATAGTGGCATGGGAACAGGTTAGTCTGAAAGTGAGTTTGGGTAATGGTGTGAATGTGAAGCATGACTTTGTGATTCTGAAGGATGAGCAAATGCCGTGTTGTTTCTTGCTTGGTGTAGACTTTATGAGATTGAATGAAGTGTCTTTGGATGCTGATAAGGATTGTCTTATGAAAGGTGAATGTGAGGTGATGAGGTTGAATGAGTGTGCAAAGAATGTTGTCAAATTTTGTGGCATGATTGAGTTGGTCATGGATGATGAGAATGAGATTTTAAGTGATGATGATATTCTAGAGATGCAAGAGATGTGTCCTTCTGTTAGTGAGTTGAAGAGGTGTGTAATGATGCATGTTGATTTGAATGAATGGCCAGAGTGTTTAAGTGATTTTAAAAGGTATGCTAAGGATTTTGTTGTTTGTATGGATGTTGTATATTTTGTGAGGCATGTGAAGGGTGGTGATGATATGTATGTACCTGTGATGTCCTTAGTTGGTATGATTGGTCTGGTGAAGGTTGTGCATGATAATTATGGGCATATGGGTAAGTTTAAGCTGTGGGAGTGTATGAAGGAGCGTGTGTTCCACCCGTTTCTGAGAACTGTTGTGAATGATGTTGCAACTACGTGTGAAAGGTTTCAGAAGAGAAAGGTGCAAGGTGTGCAAGTGAAACCACCGATGTTGAAAGTTGATGCGAAAGAACCGTTTGAATTGGTAGTGATTGATTGTGTGTCTTTGCCGCATACGAGTGCTGGGAATGTTGGTATGGTTGTGATGGTTGATCATAAAAGTAAGTTTGTGTATGCAGCACCTGTGAGAGATAAAAGGAGTGTGACTGTTGCGCGTGTGGTTGAGCAGTTGTTTTTTCCTATGTGTGTATGGAAGCCTAGAAGATGTCTGAGTGATAATGGTCCTGAATTTGTAGGGGAAGTATTTGAGCAAATGTTGAGAGAGAATGGTGTGGAGCATGTGAGAACAACTCTGTATGTACCGTCTTCAAATGGATTGGCTGAACGGACTATAAGAACCTTGTGTGAGATGTTGAGAATGATGAGTACGACAGTGAATGACTGGGATGTGTGTCTGGGGAGAGTGTGTGGGCGTATAATTCAACTGTGCATAGTGCAACTGGAATGTCCCCATGTCAGTTTGTGATGAATTTTGAAAGGCGAGTGAAAGATAGGTTTCATTTGAGTGAAAGTGAGCAGAGTGTATGGCGTGAGGCGCATGAAAGGTTCCGTTCATTTGAATTAGGTACGAAAGTATTGAAGGTCAAAGAAGTGAAGGGTAGGTTGAATGTATCAAAGATGAGTCAGAAGTTTGATGGACCTTATAGAGTTGTGAGAGTTTGGGAAAATGGGGTAACGTATGGTTTGGAGAGTTTGAATGACGGCATGACTGAGAGAGTGCGGGCTCATCAGAGTCAGTTAAGGAGATGGAGAGAACCTCCTGACTACCTGGTGAGCCATCCGGTGTATGGACTGTGTAGAGAGAGAGGTAAAGTGCATGATGATGAGATCGAATGTGATAGTATGGATCTGTCTGGGAAAGAGCTAGTCTTAGTCTCGAGGAGTAGAAAGCGTACAAAGAAGGGTGAAAGGAAGAATGCAAGTACGAATGAAAGTAAGTCTGAGCAGAGTGTTTCTGGTATGGGGGATCTTGAAAGGGAGATTGAGTTTTTGCGTAAACAGGTGAGTGATTTGGCTGGTATAAGTAGATGAGTGAGTGAGCTGCCTGTGCCTGATTTTTCTGGTTTTGGGAACAGTATGAATGATAGTGTGTTTGGGCAGAATGAACCTAGTGTGGCTGATTTTTCGGGTTTTATGAATGGTAATAGTAGGGGTGAGTTTGATGTAGTGAATGATGAAGTGGCTGATTTTTCAGGTTTCTGGTGGGAACCAGTCAAAGGGGTTTCTGGTATGCCTGTTGAGAATACAGGGGATGTGAGTGACCTGTCTGTTTCGCAAGAATGTACCTTGAGTTGGATGAGAGCTGTGAGTGAGGAGCTGATGAATGGGGGTATGAAGAGTGAGGGTTCTGAACGAAAGAGTATGAAAGAATTCTGTCGTGAGATGGGAGAACTGGTAATGAGGGCTAAGAGTATGGTTGATGAGATGATCAATAGTGACGATGAGACTGACAGGACGACTGACGAACAACCCCGACTAATTGCTACGCGTAGCCAGGGACCAGTAGAAGAGTGTGAATGGGTGCAGAAGGGTGCGATTGAGCACAAGTGGTTCCGTGAAGAGTGATTGAAAGGGTTTAGTGAGTGGCTGGTTGAATGGCTTAAGGAAGGAGGGGTGTGGTGGAGCGAATGTGAGTGTGTGTAAAAGAGCCATTCTCCCACTACTTTTCTCAGTACCCTGTCCCTCCCTCTGTAAGAATGTGTGTGAATGGGAATGGGTTTGTTTTGTTTTGTTTATTTTATGTATAAAATGATTACCATGTTTTTCTTTCTTTCCAGGCGTCATATTCTGGAAAGATAGTAGCTAGTTTTGAGATATCACTATAAGTAAAACAAGATTGTACTTTGTTTAAAATAATCTTTTACCAAAGCGCCATATTCTGGAAAGATAGGACTTAGTTTCGTATATCCTTATATTACAAACAAAGCGTTATATCCTGGAAAGCTATATATTATTATTGTTAATAAATAAAGGCCAATAGTATAGCTTAATGAAGGAGGGCTTATAATAGCCACGCAAGCTTTTTAAGGTCATTATCTTCCATCAAGCGCAGAGGCACCACACTTGTTGTAAGTCCTAGGCATTTTGCTCGCTCGAGTGGCAGGTGGCTGGACATCTCCCCATCCTCTTTGTATAAAGTGAGGCCTTGTTTGTTGTTTATATATTGACTGTTGTAGTCAGGATTTTTTTGGTTGTTTGATTTTTTATGTTTATTAGGATAGATTAAATAGTATTCATATATATAGGATTTTCTTCTTGTATTTTTTGGTGAAAAGTAAGATCTCCAATATAATCGCCCCTCTCTATTGTAGATATTTTGTGCATATTTATCCATATTTTTTGTAAATATTGTATTTTTTGTTAGTAAAGGACTGTACATACAATCCGTTTCATTCTCCCTCGATTTCTCACATCCGGACAGTGTAGGAAGCGGGTTGGATCGATTATCGATTGGGATTAGAGATATATTTTTGGCCCGCTACACGCCACACACGCTGCTTCATACACTTCCACAACTTAAATTTACCCATATGCCCATAATTATCATGCACAACTTTCACTAGATCAATAATACCAACCAAGGACATCACAGGTACATACATATCATCCATATCCTTCATATGCCTCACAAAATATACAACATCCATACAAACAACAAAATCCTTAGCATACCTTTTAAAATCACTCAAACACTCAGACCATCCATTCAAATCAACATGCATCATAACACACCTCTTCAACTCATTGACAAAAGGACACATCTCTTGCATCTCTAGAATATCATCATCACTTAAAATCTCATTCTCATCATACATGTCCAATTCGATCATACCACAAAACTTGACAACATTCTTTCCACACTCATTCAACCTCATCACCTCACATTCACCTTTCATAAGACGATCCTTATCAGCATCCAAAGACAAATCATTCAATCTCATAAAGTCTACACCAAGTAAGAAACATGGCAGAATCACAGTAATGCTTCACATTCACACTACTAACCAAACTCACTCTCAGACTAACCTGTTCCCATGCCACTATCATTCCATTCCCCAATCCCCTTATCCGTAATTTCACAGGCTTACACTTGCAACATCTAAACTCATCATACTTACTCAGAATCCTTTCATTCACTTATGACACTTGCACACCAGTATCAATCAAACCACATAAGAACTGTTCACCAACTTTCACTCTTGCTTCCATCATATCAGGTCCACCATATTCGCAATAGACAGAAGGAATAACCAGACCAACATCAGCACTGACATCCACACCATCATCAACTCCCATATCATCACTCACTACACACTCATCTTCATCCAGACAATCATTCTTCTCTCTCATATATGAACACTTTTCAATCACCCAATTGTAGTGCACACCGCTCAAACATTGCAGATGTACCACATTAGGATTCAAACCCTTCATCTTCTCATCTTTGTACACCAAAGTGAACATAAACAATCACTCCATACAAACGACTCACTAAAATCAACACTTCCTGAAATAGCGGGACCCCTTGCATACACATCGCTCTCAATTCTTTCATAAAGTTCTGCACCCTCGCCATACCAATACTTTCAAGCTTCTTACATACTTCACTCATTACCCCTTTCCTTAAGTCATCCACAGTATCGGGCACTCTCACATATACTCCATCACTCTTCAAATCTTTCAAACCATTCCATATGCTCTCAAACAAAGAATCACCACCACCCTTACTCTCTTTTCCATTCATAATCCCTTTCGGCAAATACTCCGGATCACTCGCTTCACACACATTTTCATCATTCGTACCAGGATACCTTGACATCAAGTCAGCCACTCCATTCCGTTCACCAGGCATGTACTCAATCACATAGTCAAAATCACTAAAATCTTCCAAAGTCCTCACAATCTTACAATCAGCCCATTTCATATGTGGCAAATTCACTAGAGGTTGGTGATCCATTTTGATCACAAACCTCACACCATACAAAAACAGATGCAGCACTTTCAAACAATACCTTATTGCAGCCGACTCTGGCTCCACAGTTGAATATTTTCACTCTACCGCATTCATGGCTTTGGATACATACCCAATTATTCATCTGACATTCTCTCCATTCAAATGCTGCTCTTGCATCAGAAAACCTCCCATACAATACCCACTTGTATCCGTATACAATTCAAGCATCTTAGCATTCACTCTATAATCTAGGTATGCCAATTCAACATCTTCAGCCGCTGCCTCTTTGTCTCTCATATGCTTCATTCATCATATCATTCCACCTAACAATCGTACTACCTTTCTTGCCCATCTACTAAGTCATAGGCTTACTAACACCCGAACAATCACATATAAACTTTCACTAAAACTCAATCCAACCCAGAAACAACTTCAGCTGCTTCACAGTCACCGGTTTTGGAAACATTCGCACTTTCTCAACATACTTCGGCAACTTTTGTAACCCATTCTCACTCACCATATGCCCAAGGAATTCCACTTCTTTCGCAAACCATTCACACTTTGCTTTCACCTTCACACCAATACTTTCCAATGTTCTCAACACATCATTCACCAATCTCATATGCTGCTCAAAACTCTGTCATAATCAAAATATCATCTATAAACACAATTACATTCTTACTTGCAAACTTACTTAACACAACATTCATCCCCCGCTGGAAGGCTCCAGGAGCATTAGCCAACCAAAAACTGAGGTTCCGAAACTGATAATGCCTTTTCGTATAGGAAAAGGAAGTCACCGGCTGGCTCTCCTCAGCAATGAGCATCTGGTAATACCCCTGTACCAAATCCAGCTTGGAAAACCACTTCATCCCATGCATACTATACACACACATCAGAAACCTTTCTTTCACCTTTGGGTAATCAACACACAGGCGCACTCTTCCATCCGGCTTACATACAGGCACAATCGGACTATTCCATGCACTCTCACTTTCTTCAATCACCCCAATCACTCTAATCCCAGCAACCGGACGCGGGAAATGTCTCGGCTGCTGATAGATTGGGTGTCCTTCAGAATAATCTTGAATTCTGGAAGCTTCGTAACCCCAAAATCCAGATCGCCCTTACTGAGGAGCCCCTTTCATTCAAACAGCATTCAATACACATCTTCCTTTTCATACTCAGTCAAACATTCATCCAATTCCACCATCCTTTCCACTTCATTATATATCCATTCACATGTCTTTTCATTCGCAACATTGACACTGACATCCGTGCTATCATCCATACCTACCTCCCTGACAGTGGAGAGGTGACCCAGTACATTTCACACTTGGATCTCCCTCACCTGCCCTTTCACTCTGGGGTCCACCTGCACACATACAAAAGGATCATTCATTCTCATCAAACCATCAAACACACAAGCAACACACCTTCCCTTATAACACGCATCTTTTTCATCCAATATCACAGTGTTCTCATCCACATTCAAACTCACTCTAACAGACACCCTTTCACCCTTCACAAGCCTTACACTCTCCACAGCAGTCACCTCAATACCGCTAAACACACTCCTCAAAACATTACCATTTTCCCCTACATACAACTTAAACACCCCATTTTTACAATCTTTCTCTCAATCTGATCGCCCGCAGGATGCACAACCATACCATTCACTTTCATAAAATCATACGCCAAAATCACACCATACTCACTACTCACCTTATCAATCACAGAGAATTCACATTCATTCATCAACATACCATGCATTCGAACAGCTGACCTTATCATTCCAATCACAGGCACTCTCATAATACCAATCCCTACCAAACTACCCTTACACTCAGACAGGAGGGTTTTATCACTCAGCTTGTCATATATCATTATATACCAAGCTCATCTTGCATCCAGAATCTATCGAAGCAAAACACTCAATCCTGTTCAATTCAACCTTCACACTCAGACACACATACTTCCAACCAGACAGCACTTTCACACTAGACAGACTTACCAACACATTACCTGCACTTATGCACCCAGAGGATATTCACCAGGTACCCTCTTATAATTCAGTTTCCCACTTCAGACTTTCCATTCACACCTGCGCTCTCAGTCTAATTCAACACTTTTCACTTGAATGTCCTTTCATTGCGACACATCCTCGCATAAACCACATGCATATCTTCCACTCCCCCCAGCATTTGCTCCACCATTCAACTTTGGACAATCTTTCTTCAAATAGCCTCTTTCTTTACATTTGAAGCACTTTCACACTTTCCTGGCAATCCTTTATCATATGCCCCTTCTTACCACACCCAAAACATGCACCAGATGTCCACCTAAAATCCGGCAACATATGACCCTTCCTTTCATAACCTAAAACATTCCACAATCTTTTTTGCACCATTTGATCTCTCATTTGCTGAGACATACCTCAGTACCTTCACACTCAGACACTCATACTTCCTACCAGACAGCACTTTCACAATAGACAGAATTACCAACAAATTACCCTCACTTATGCACCCAGAGGATACTTCACCAGGTACCCTCTTATAATTCAGTTTCCCACTTCAGACTTTCCATTCACACCTGCGCTCTCAGTCTAATTCAACACTTTTCACTTGAATGTCCTTCCATTGCGACACATCCTCACATAATGACTGCCCCTTCCCCAGTTACCACATGCGTAATTTCCACTCCACCCAGCATTTGCTCCACCATTCAACTTCGGACAATCTTTCTTCAAATGGCCTCTTTCTTTACATTTGAAGCACTCTTTCACAATTTCCTGGCAATCCTTTATCATATGCCCCTTCTTACCACACCCAAAACATGCACCAGATATCCACCTACATTCCGGCAACATATGACCCTTCCTTCCATACCTACAACATTCCACAATCTTTTTCACACCATTTGACCTCTCATTTGGTGGGACATACCTCAGTTGCTCCCTCAGATACCCATTCATGCTGTAATATACTCTTTCCCAGTATTTTAATGTATATATTATTTTTATTATTATTTCTCTAAATTTAAATTTCCATGTTTCAGACACTAACTTATTTATATACATACTTTTTGATAATTAATTATGTCATATCCCGATAGAAAGTGTGGCATAACAATCTATAATAAAAATCAAACTCTTGTTTAATAATTAAAGACATTAAAGGAACCCCAGTGAAGGGGTAAGTATTAGGATTAATTTAATAGAATTGTGTAGGCTAAACTATCAGGATAGTAGTTTCTTAACTTTATGATTTAAATTGTTTTTATCTTGTATTTTGTTCTGTTCATTGTTGCATAGTGTCACTATAATTCTTTTTCTAATTAATCCTGCATATAAAATATAGACATTGTTTAAATTGTTAAATACCCACCAAACAAAAACCGTTATCTTTTTGTTTTAGGTGCGTTTGTCAAAGCTGTTTCGACTGAAATTCCATATACTGGAGCCTTTTATGCTGTAACTTCTTGTACTGGAACTTCATATCCAGGAGCTTATTGATGTCTGTCCCTCTTATTCCGAGTTTCCGATACTCCAGTTGTCAGTCAGATTAAGTATAATTGTATATGTACCAGTATTCTAATCTGATATCCCAGTATAATTTACATTTATCTGAATGTATTATACTTTTGTCTGAGGAGAAAAACTTCTTTGTAACGTTTCTCTCATAATACCTGTAAAATATGTAAATATATGTAGTCATTAATATTTAAATAAATCTATTTTTGTAATCTGTTATTTATTACTAACCCAATTACTTACATAATAGCAGTTCTCTCTCTCTTTCTTTTTAGTCTGCCATCTTTCCAGATTTCTGAAATTCTGTATAACCTTGGACACTGAACCTGTTCAAGCCTTTTCCCCCTTTACCCTTCTACTATCTCCTTTCCTATTTCTCTTAAAGAAAGTAGAGGGAGAGGTGACGCCCCCTTGTTGTGGGAAGAGTGCTTGTGTGTACCTTTGACTTTTCGAGCTATGTCGGCGGGGGTACCTCTTCTGGGTACCCCTGGTAGGGCTTCCCTTGTCGATTTGGTCGGAAACGAGGTTCCAGACTAAGTGCGTCATTCCTTCCTTTTTCTACTCTATCCTTCTCCTTTTTAACTTTTATCCTATCTCTCTCAATAATACAAAAACAAAAAAAGCCTACTCCTATCATGTCACTCTTTCCTTTTTTTCCCTCTATCTACATATAAGGACCTGGCAACTACCTCACGCGTCAGAAGAGAGGCTTTGGAACCTCTATAAACAACGCCAATCGACGCCAACTGGTTGCGAGAGACTAGGACTGGAGATGTCCTAGGCATTGGGGCACGATGAATGAGATGAGGGTAGTGCGTAATTATTGACCGTTCCCAGTGCCCGTTGACGGGTGCCTCTGGTAGTGACGGGTGCCTCTGGTAGCATCGGTCCGAGGTGACGGCCCTTTGTTTCCCAGGTTGGTTGCCAGGCCAATAAAAAGCCTCGGGTCGAGTCTCTTGGTGGGGCATGATATCCATTGAACGCTGCTCCAAGATCCTGGCCGTTGTGAAGGAAACTAGTAGGAGTTTAGTAAGGGGCGTGCTTCGTTGTTGTTCACCAGGTGACAAATCGATGGCGCCTCGGGGACCGTCTGTGCTGCTTGGTTGGGAGCTACCGCAAGCCGAGGCTTGATGACTCGGTCAGACGAACAGCAGCACATGGAGCGTGCCTTCTGGAAGACTTCGAAACTACTCCGATCAATAGGCGGGAGCGACTCACGCGGGAAGAACTCACCAAACCCCCCTTTGTATATATTGATTGGTCACAAGCTTAAGAAATATAGAGTGTTCAAAATGGCAGGCAAGAAAGGTCCAGCAGCGCTAAAATTCCCGTGTGCCACATGTAAGAAGGACAAGTGGTGCGTTGACTTCCTGGAGGGCTGCTATGCGAAATGTCACCCAGGCAGTGTATGCACCACTTGCATCTTAAAGAAGGAAGTGGAGGAAGTAGTGACCTACTACAGGGAAAGAACTACAGACCTCGAAAAGAAAATCGAGAGGCTCAAGGAGGAGCACTCCCACCAGATCCGCAGGCTCGAAGAGAAGTTAAACGAGCTCTCGAGTCCTGTGGCAAACACCATCTCTGCAGAGAGGCCGGGCCCAAATGTGGCAGAAACGCCTAAAGGAAAAAAGAAAAAAAGATGAAAAAGGGAAAGAAGAAAGAAGAAGAGAGAGAAATAGAAGAAGAAAAGGTAGAAGTTAATGTTAATGAAAAGGATGACAAGGGGGGAAAGATGATAGAGAAGAAGAAGAAGAAAAAAAAAAAAGAAGCCTGAAAATACCATGACGGGAAAGAGAGAGGAATCGGAGAGCTTGCCTCAGAAAATAAAGACTCCGAGCTCAGTAGGCAAATATGCCAGGATCAGCCTTGTGGGTGATTCCCAGGCATGGGGCCTGCAGCCCCTGCTAGCGGCCCGCCTTCACACAAGCGTTAAGGTGAGCTGCCTCCCAGGCTGTGGGAATAAGCAGGTTAGAGCTGAGGCCGAGAAGTCTCAGATTTCTGAGACTTCAGTCGTTGCCCTTATGGTAAGTGGCAACGATCTTTACCTCAGAGGAGGTAGGGTAGGACCTACAGGCGAGATTATAAAGACGGTTATGGGCGCTGTCGACGACTGTGGATTGAAAACCCGCAGACGCGTCGTGGTGGGGATGCTCCCGAGGTGGGGTCCAAGCCGGACTGCCCACTTGAGGAACATGTCGCTAAACCGGCGCCTTGCAGACCTCTGTACAGCGGAGGGTGTCTTTTTTGTTGACCCCTACTCCGTATTCTATGGTAGAAAAGACCTCTACCAAAGGGATGGGGTGCACCTCTCCTTTAAGGGCAAGGCTTTCCTAGCCAACCTCATCCAGGATGTTGTGGAGCGCACCCAAAGGAGTATCCGGCCCAAACAACCTTCTCGGAGGTTGTCAAAAATGGTGCCACCATGACAACCAAGAAGCGGGGAAACGGAAGAGTATTGGGGGTCCTACATTAGGGGACTCCCTGAAAGTTCTTCTGTTCAATGCGATGTCAATCAGGAACAAGTTTTGTGAGCTCTGTGGCCTCGTAGCGACGGAAGAACCCGAAATGGTAGCCATAACAGAATCGTGGATAAAAACCTCAAACCGAGACTTTGAAGGCAAATTCACGGTTCCTGGCTACCAACTCTTCAACAAAGATAGGCCAGACAGAGAGGGTGGCGGTGTAATGTTGTATGTCAAGGATACAATCAAATATACGAACTCCAACATTATATCCGATCACGAGCTCCTAGGCGTTGACCTAGAGATAGGTCCTGTCAGATACAGGACCCTGGTGCTTTACAGACCCCCTTCCCAACCCGTTGAGGACAGGGAACTGTACGAGCTGCTGGGTGAGCTTGTTCAAGGCAGAGTGTGCATCATTATGGGCGACTTCAACAGACAAGTTGACTGGGAAACCAGAGCAGCCTGTGGCGAGAGCGCGCTACTCCTGGAGTTCGCCAACAACGAGTTCCTCACTCAATGGGTCAGAGAACCGACGAGAGGAGACAATATCCTCCACTTGGTCTTTACCTCTGATGATGATATCGTTGAGGATCTCTCTGTAGGCGAAGAGCTCGGTGGCAGTTATCACCAGCTAATTAGATTTACCGTCAAGATCCCAAAGGTAAGGTCTGTTGCCAGTCAATCAAGGAAATTTGACTTGAGAAGAGCAGACTTTGCAAGCCTTCGTGCTGGGCTGACTGATGTAAGGCTAGCGGTATGCGAAGATGTTGAGGATTCGTGGAACAATTTCAAAAATAAGTTCATGAGTCTTCAATCAAGTTGCATCCCTCTGAAATGGCTCCGTCGGCCTTCTGTTCAACCAAAGTGGTTTAATCGAGAAATCGGCCAACTGCTTAGGGAGAAGAGAAATGCGTACCGGCGATCGAAGATCTCGGGTGCCTTTGAGGAGTACTGGAGGCTAGCCAGAAGAGTGAAGTCAAGCATAAGAGCGGCTAAGCGGTCTGAAGAACTCTGAGTGGCGAGACTCTGCAAGGAGAATCCCAAGGAGTTCTTCGGCTATGTAAATAGCGGTAAACCAATCCATCGTAGGATTGGGCCCTTAGTGGACGAGGAGGGTGCATTAACTCAATCAGATGCAGAAAATGCTAACCTGCTCAATGACTACTTCTTTCTCTTCAGTGTTTACTAAAGAGTGTGGTCCCATCCCCCAGCCCACGGATTCCTACTCGGGGAAAAAGCTGGAGCTAATGGACTTCACCGAAGGAGAAATAAAGAAAAAGATCGCTGACCTAAAGACGAATAAGTCCCCCGGACTGGACGGGTTTCTATCCAAGGTGTTGAAGGAAGTGTGCGATGAAGTATCACGACATCTGTGCGCTATCTTTAACATGTCAATCTGGACCGGATCCGTTCCTAGAGACTGGCGTGAGGCGGAGGTGACTCCAATCTTCAAGAAAGGAGACCCCAGCCATCCGTCAAACTACCGACCCATCAGTTTGACTTTGATAGTCGGTAAACTCATGGAAAGCATGATAGTGGACAAGATAACGTCTTATTTAGAGTCAAACCTGCTACTGAAGAGTTCCCAGCACGGCTTCCGAAGGCAATTGTCATGCCTGACGAACCTTGTGGAATTCTTCCACTTCGTGTTCAGTGAGCATGATCTGGATAAAGCGGTGGATGTTGTGTACCTTGACTTCCAAAAGGCCTTTGACAAGGTACCACACTGCCGCCTTCTCCGGAAAGTGCGTGCGCAGGGCATAGACGGCAAGGTAGCAGGTTGGATAGAGAGCTGGCTAAGTGACAGACAGCAACACGTAGTGGTGAATGGTCGGGCCTCTGAATGGGCGCCCGTATCTAGCGGTGTCCCTCAAGGTTCCGTCCTGGGACCACTACTGTTTATTATCTATGTCAATGACATGGACGGAGACATGGTTGCCAAAATCTCAAAATTTGCCGACGACACCAAGCTTGGTATCAATGTGGCAAAGGAGGGAAACACTGCCCACCTCCAAGAGGACCTTCAAAGGATTGGGGAGTGGTCAGACACGTGGCAAATGCCTTTCAACGTGGGAAAATACAAAGTAATGCATATCGGCCACCGAAACCCCAAATCTCAGTACATCCTTAAGGTCATTCCTCTTGAATCGAGTGACATTGAGGACTTGAGTGTTACTATCACTAGCGACCTCAAGTTCTCGAAACAGTGCATCAAGGCAGAGAAGAAAACCCAAAGGATGTTAGGCTACATAAAGCGCCAGTTTGGATACCGTAACAAGGAGATAGTACTTTGTCTGTACAACTCCCTCGTTCGGCCACACCTGGAGTATGCCGTACAATTTTGGAGTCCTTCATTGCGAAAGGACATCGCGAGATTGGAACGCGTACAAGCCAGGGCAACCAAGCTGATTCCCTCTATCTGACATAAAAGTTATGAGAATAGACTAAGGGAATTAGATCTGTTCTCGCTGGAAACCCATAGACTGCGTGGTCAGCTCATCGAGGTTTTCAAAATACTTCATGTGTTCGACAATGTTGACTACCAGGATATTTTCACACTGAGTGAGAACAGAACGTGCAATCACGGCTTCAAACTTGAACTGAAGCGTTACAACCGCAATCTGTGTGGAAATTTTTCACTTACAGTATCTGCGGTAAGTGACGCACTTCCAGTGGAAGTTGTCAACAGTGAATCTGTTGACCAGTTCAAGTCAAGACTAGACAGTCTTGAAAAGTGGCTGTTTAGGGATGCAAAACAATTGAGCAGACATGTGCCTGCTCGATTGCTAGTCCAAAGGTACCCTCTTTGAATGGACCGTAAGGTCTCCTAGGGTACTTCTTTTCCTTGTTACTCCTTGTTACTCCGAGTTGTCATTTGGACTGGATTTACGCCTCAGTCAAGGAACCACTTGAACAACTCATCTACCATTGAATATTTACAAAAGTACTTACAACCAAACCAAGAGACAGAGAAGGATTTGCCGTTCCCCGAGGAAGAGTCTTGCAAGCCGCCACTCGTCTGGGCACAATAATTTCGCCTAGGTCTTATCAAAAGAAGCTGGCACCTCTGAGCTCATACAATATTATATTGCATTCTGGTCACATATGAGGCTATATAAAAAAAGCAAAACCTCCTGTCCAACCAATCATTAACCATTCAAGGATGATGGCAATTTCAATTATATTACTTCCTAATCTTATAATGTCAGCCACTCTTTACAAAGGGAAGTAATAGTTATCTATTGAAATTTAATAGAGAGGTGCCACAAAATAATAATCTTGTAATTAACTGAGGAAGAAAAAAAAACCATTTTATACAAAACCTGAAAATCAATTATATATATATATATATATATATAAATATATAAAGGAAAACATTCCCATTCACACACACATTCTTACAGAGGGAGGGAGAGGGTATTAGAAAAGGGGTGGGAGAGTGGCCCTTCACACATACTCACATTCGCTGTTGGCGATTGAGGGAAGCGCTGGGCTCTCACATACAAGTGAATAATGCACTGTGCACAGTGCAGAGTGAGTGGCATCCGGAAACCACCAGTCGCCAGGGAAAGGCTGGTGTGGTGGATCGAGTCCACCTTCCGCAATACACGCTCAGCTGCCGATGCATAAAACTCTTATCCACAGTCAAGCTTGGAGTGAACAAAGGATTGATAAAAGAGTAAGGCAGTAGCCCTATCAGCACCCCAAGCGCTGGATGTCACAGAACGAAGAATATCCATGGCGTGGGTACAAGAGACCCTAATGCTGAGAATATGAGCCTCCTAGGTGAGGCATGGGTCAAATACAAGACCGAGGGAATAGTGTGAGTCTACCACTTCAAGGCGCATCTCATTGAGA
This sequence comes from Ceratothoa steindachneri, assembly GCA_963969495.1. Taxonomy (NCBI): domain Eukaryota; kingdom Metazoa; phylum Arthropoda; class Malacostraca; order Isopoda; family Cymothoidae; genus Ceratothoa; species Ceratothoa steindachneri. Next base: position 251,690,166 of record OZ018318.1, read on the forward strand.
AATAAGTCTGGGTCAGGATGGAGTTGTGGATGGTGGCAGAAGTGCACCACCTTAGTCTTAGCCAAAGAAAACCGAAGCATTGCGAGAGACGCGGTTAAGAAAACTGAAGCATAGCGAGAGACATGATACAATGTCTTTTGTAGTCGACACTCCAGAGTTGGCATCTGGGCCACGCCAAAAAGAGATTGGAAGGTTGTCCACGTAGAGGGAAGCGAGAACATCTTCCGGCAGCAGTGAGGTGATGCCATTGATGCTCAGGGCAAAGAGTGAAACACTGAGGACACTTCCCTGTGGGACACCCTCTTCCTGCTCCATTGGGCCAGAGAGGGCTTCCCCACCTGTATATGGAATCAACGATCACACAAAACTTCAGATATAAAGATTGGGAGGCATCCCCTCGCTCTCATCATGTGGAGAGTCTCCATGATACTGTATCGCCATCCAGTATCATATAGGCCTTCTCCAGATCAAAAAAACACTGGCGTAGTGCTGTCTACAAAGGAAGGGCTTGCAGACAGCATTTACTAGTCAGAGCAGAGCATCTGACGTTGAATGGGACTTGTGGAAGCCGCACTGTGCAGAAGACAGATCAGATGGCCTCCGAAGTCCAGAAAAAAGCCTAATCTAGCATTTACAAATTTCTCCATCAATTTGCACATGCAGGAAATTAGAGAGATTGGGTGGAAACCTGCCAGGGTAGAGTGTTCTCTCCCCAGTTTGCGAAAAGCAAGCACAGTAGCGAAAAGGGGAGGGGGGCTTGCAAGAACTTGCCCCAAATCCTTTTGATTTACTTCCACACCTCTGCTAGAGGCATCTTCCCGTTAAGTGAATACATGTATGCCCACCAAGAAGAGCGGCGTGCATGCTCTGAAATATACCAGAACCTAGCCATAGCTCGACGAAATTCACTGACAGTGAAATCGTTCGGAGTGCGCTTATAGCACATTGTTAAATATTTTTTTGAAAGACCACTCTAGTAAATTATAAATAATATTACCTTCCAAATTTGTAAAGAGTGGCGGAGACAGTAGGGCTGGAGGTACACCAGAAGTAGTTGTGCATCCTGTTGGGACAGAAGAGCTGTTTTATGTAGCCTCAGGGATGCGACAAGATCACTATATATTGTGTAAGACATCTCGGAGGCGCCAGCCTTGTTAGTCCTCTGAAATTTGTAAACAGTCGAGTGGTAGCCCGCAGGAGTTAGCTTGGGGTACCACGTGAGGCCTTTTCTTTTTGCATTGCATTGGATCCAAAGTGCTAGACCTCGATTATAGGAGTAATACTGGTTTTGTTTGCGCATTTATCTCTTTTTTTTGTTACTTCTTGTCTCTTGGTTGGGTTTTATCCATTATTTGATATTGGAATTGCAGGTTGGAACGATTGGGATTAGATTATAGATTTTTGGCCCACTACAACATGTAGGCATAAAGCTTCTGTTTGATAACCAGAGGAGTGGTCGGTGTGCAAAATGGCTGACTACACCTCAAAACCTTAGGTGAGCAGGGAGGGCTTCGGGGGTGGGGGGTCCCTCTTTCCAAGGATATACTGTCTCTGAGATACCCAGCTTACCAGCGGGTGTGGGCAAAGGAGTCGAAGTGCAGTCCTCCTTTTGGGGTGCAGCTTCAGGAATCCCATAAGATGACAAGCCCCTCCCCAGGGATGTTGCTTCCTGTGAGTCTAACAACTCGGTTGGTGGAGGCGCACGGACGTTACAAAGCAGTAACGCTGAGGGAAGGGAAGTTATTGTTGTTGGGGGGTTTTGGGGGGAGGGGTAGTTAGTTCCTTCCATGATACTGGGAGGATCCCCGACTGGATAATGAAATTTTTTATTTGTCAGAATGACAATCGCTGGTTGGCCCGAGGGCCCCAGGAGCCGGTCCTCTTTTGGGGAGAGGTGCCAGGAAATATTATGTTTTGACACCAAACAGCATTCAGGTGGAAGCCTTCATCACCTCGGGGGAAAGGGACCTGTTCCGCATCAGAGGTACATGAATATAAATACCCATCGGCAGGTTTCCTTGGAACAGAGAAAGTGTGTGTGTTGTGCTGTGAAGGCAGGAGTGTTGTGATTGGCTTTGTGTGAGGTGAGAGGTGTAAGATCTACTCACCCGATAATGGGGTGAGCACAGCACGTCCACCAATCGGTAGCCAGATCTCTACGTGCATTGATGTTTGTGTCCGCTCATGCCGGGATTCGGAATCGAACCCAGTACTGCGACGTTGGGAGGCCAACGCCGTATCCATTCGGCTAGCATGAGCTCTTTGGGGGGGGGTTAAAGGTCCATCTGGAGACTGGGGAAAGGGAGGGGAGCCCTGGTTTTAGCCGGGGCTGGGTGTGAACCCTTTTTGCCACCAGCTCTACAGGGTAGTGCCGGGGTGGGTAGAACCCACAGAAGGGCTCCAAATGGGCGCGGAAAAAGACCATGCTCGTAGGCCTGGAGGGGCCAGGAGCAGAGGGTGTCTTTCTCAAAATTGAGGCATAGGAGGTCCCAGGCAGCGCAGGGCGCACTAGGACTAAGTCCTTCGCCTCGCAAAATGAGAAATGATCCTGGGCGAAGGCTAGGATTTCCTTCTCAAGGAGATTGCACCAAATTGCTTTAAAAAAGCAGGGTGTGGCTCTCTGCAACTGACACACTTGGCTACACACAATTTAGACTTATTGTGTGCACCCTTGGAGCAACTTACACAGACATCAGATAACCCAGACTTTACCCATTGACAGGAGCAATTAGTATGGCTGAAACGGCGACAATAGTAGCACCTCCATGGCAATTGGACAAATGCCTTCATGGGGTAGTGATACTAACTAGCACGCACTGACTCAGGGAGCTTGTGACAGTTGAACAGGATGAAGAGTTTGTTTGTTTTTTTCTCACCACAATCAGCGAAAGCTAAGTTGCTCTTCTTTTTTTTCTTATTACTACTTAAGTTCTTTCTTTGTTTGAATAAGTGATGGAGTTTGGGGATAAAAGTGAGCATGAGTGTCGGAATGTATGCATTGGTTGTGGTGTATTAGGTGAGGGGTATACATGTGCTGTATGTGGGCTGCGTGAATGCATTGTAGATTTAGAGGGGATGAGAAGGCAGGATTTAGACAGGATATGTAGGCCTGAGGGGTTAGTTGCTGAGCTCAGGAGGGAACTTAGTGTTAGGCCTAGAGCTGGGAATAGGTTAGGTGGTGAGGTAGGCCAGTTAGATGATTCAGGTGAAGGTAGAGGGCCGGTGGAGGAGGTAGGATATGATAGATCTAGGGATAGTGAAGTTAGCCCCCTTAGATTAGTTAGAAAGAGGCCTAGTGAGGATGGGGGACAGTGGAGAGTGGTTAGGAAACGTGTAGCTAGGGAGGCTTCTCCTGTTCTTTGTGAGAATAGGGTTGCCTCTGTTGAGGTTGTTAGCCAGGGGGAGAATAGGTGTGTGAGTCAGAGGGACACAGAAACTATTAGTTGACTAATAGATTCAGTGCCCTAAGAGAGGAAGTAACTGGAAGTGATATGACTGATGGGGGTAGGGGTGGAGGTAGAGTGACTGGTAGTTTGAATGAGAATAGGAGTGGGGATGGAGTTAGAGGTCTGTGGGGGTTAGGAATAGGAGTCTGACTGAAGTGCTTGTGATGGGTGATTCGCGAGTTAGATATTTAGATAGGAAGTTGAATGCAAGTAGATTGAATGGTTTGAGGGTGTGTTTGCCGGGTGCTGGAGTGAGAGATCTGTCTGATAGGTATGAGGAGCTGATGTCTGGCTGTGCAAGGGATGCGGTTGTGATTACACATGGAGGAGTGAATAATGTGAAGAAAGTGGGTGCATGTGAGTTATGTGAGAGGTACAAGAAGTTGATTGAAAAGGTGAAAGAAAGTAGAATGAAAGGTGTTGTGACAGGTGTGCTTCCAAGAATGGATGTTGGGGTAGAATGGATGTCTCGTGCGATTGGGCTGAATGATTATGTGAGGAGGATGTGTGAGATGGAAGGTGTCATGTTTGTGGATGTGTGGGATAGGATTGTTGGAATGAAAGAAATGTATGCGATGGATGGACTGCATTTGAGTAGGAGGGGGGTAGATGTGTTATTAGGTCTTTGCAGGCGGGAAACTAGATACTAAAAGTAGGGAATTATGAGAGGACATTATAGTACTGAAAGTAGAATGGACTTGGCAGATAACTGAAATAGGTTCCAAGCCGATAGAGGTGAGGTCATTCAGGTTTCAAGAGGTGCTTCAGGAATAGGGGGATTAAATTGTTTCTATACAAATGCTCGTAGTCTTAGAAACAAGAAGGATGAGCTATTTAGTTATATTCGCGATGAGGATATAGATATATTATGTGTTACTGAATCATGATGGGTTAATGAAATAGAATTTAGTGACACTATAAGTGAATTTGATTTACAGGGCTATAATATGTACATTAGTCAAAGGACAGGTAGGATTGGTGGAGGAATAATTATCTATATAAAAAACAACATTGTTTCAAGTTTAAATACTTCAATAAAGCAGGATGGAGTTGAGTCACTTTGGATAGATATTAGGTTCAGTAAAAATAGAATGGTGCATTTGGGAGCTTTGTACAGGCCATCTGGGCAGACTGATGATATGGATGAACTAATGATAAGGGAAATAAGTAAGAGATGTGAAACAGATGCAGTTATTATTGGGGACTTTAACTTAAACTCTGTGGACTGGGAAAATATGATAGGTAGGGATAGAACAAGTGGCAGGTTGATAGAATGCTTTGAGGATAATTTTTTGAATCAATTTGTTAATGAGCCAACGAGGGGGGACAATATATTGTATTTAGTACTTTCTAACAGTGATCATTTAGTTCAAGAATTGACTGTTGGGGAAGCATTGGGAAATAGTGACCATCAGATAGTTCGTTTTAACTTGGGAATTGAGAAGGGTATAAAATAACCGAGAATGCTGTAAAAGTTCCAAATTTTCATAAGGGAGATTATGTAAAACTCCGAAGCTTGCTAAATTTTGTAGACTGGGATGTAGAATTCAGAGGTAAAAATGCTTATGGGATGTGGGATACTTTCAAGCATATAATAAATGTAGTCCAAGAACAATGTATCCCAATGAAGGCCATTAGGAACAAAAGTAGGAAACCATTATGGTGGAATCAGGAGATAGCTAAAAAAAATTTCAGAGAAGAAAAGGGCATATAAAAAATTACAGGTAGAAAATAATATTCAAAATTTAAGTGATTATAGAATGGCTAGGAATGAGTTAAATAAGATTATAAAGAAGAAAAAAATGGGTGTCAGAAATTAAATTAGCTCAGGATAGCAGCAAAGATCATAGAAAGTTCTTTAGTTACTATAAAATTAATAACAAGTCTGGCAGAGTTAAAATAGGACGTATCAAATATGAAGGGGTTGTGAGAGAAACTGATGAGGAAATAGTTGAGGTACTAAATGGTCATTTTGCATCAGTATTTACAAAGGAGAAACTAAATAGTCTTATGTATAGTACTCATGGGTCAGGAAAAGAGGTGTTTACTACCATTAGTGTGGATTGGAGGATGATAAAAGAACTAATAGGTGAGTTAGATACTACCAAGGCCTCCGGCCCTGATAATATTCATTCTAGGATACTTAAAGAAGGGGTAGAAAGTATCTCAATAGCTTTGGAGAAGTTGTATACTAGGTCACTGGAATATGGAGAAATACCCGATGATTGGAAGCGAGCGAATGTAGTCCCCATTTTAAAGAAGGGTAGTAAAGAGGATCCAAATAACTTTAGACCGGTTAGCCTAACTCCTGTAGTCTGAAAAATTCTTGAGAAAATAGTTAAAAAAGGGATTTGCCAACATCTAGAGAGGGAGGGGTTAATCAGCGATGCTCAGCATGGGTTTAGATCAGGTAGATCATGTTTGACTAATTTACTAGACTTTCTGGAGTTTGTAACAGATCAAGTAGATAAGGGAGAGAATGTAGATGTAATTTACTTAGATTTTAGTAAAGCATTTGATAAGGTACCACATAGGAGACTAGTTCATAAATTAAAAATGATTAGGTTATGTGGGGGTTTCAAATTGGATAGCTGAGTGGCTGAAAGACAGGAAGCAAAGGGTAGTACTACATGGTGTAAAGTCAGAGTGGAGGGATGTTATCAGTGGGGTTCTTCAGGGATCAGTTCTTGGTCCATTATTATTTGTCATCTATATAAACGATCTTGGGGAGGCAGTTAATAATAAAGTGTCAATTTTTGCGGATGATACCAAATTAGCAGCTGTAGTTAAAGATATTGATGATAATTTTAAAGTGCAGGGGGATTTAAATAAATTGTATCCTGGTCACATAAGTGGCAAATGACTTTCAACCTTGATAAGTGCAATTTATTAACATGGGAAAAGATAATAGAGAATTTAACTATGAAATGGATGGGCATTGGCTGAGCTCAGTAGAGGATGAGAAAGATCTAGGAGTAGTAATAGATAAGTCATTAAGGTTTTCTAAGCAGTGTATTGAAGCAAGAAATAGGTCAAATAGAGTGCTGGGTTTCATTAAGAGAAATGTCAGTTACGAAAGGAGGTTATTCTTAAACTCTATAACTCTTATGTTATGCCATATCTAGAGTACTGTATACAGGCATGGTCCCCATATTTTAGACACGATATTAACCTTCTCGAGTCAGTGCAACGGAGGGCAACAAAGATTATTCCTTCCCTGAGGCACCTTGAATATATAGATAGACTTAGGGTATTAAATATGTTCTCGTTCGAAAGGAGGTGTGTGAGAGGGGATATGATTGAGCTCTTTAAAAAATTTGGGGGGATAGATAAATTGGATGTTAGCAAGTTTTTCGAGTTAGATGATGGAAATTGGACTAGAGGTCACCACTTGAAAATTAAAAAGCAAGGGTGTAGGTTGGATTTAAGAAAATATTTTTTCACCAATAGAGTGGTAGACTTCTGGAAAAAATTGCCGTGGAGGGTAGTAAGTAGTCCAAATTTAAATGTATTTAAGAGTAGGTTGGATGAGTTTAGGGGGAGGGAAGGTTGTGATGGTTCCTAAGTTTTGTCTATATTAATATTGTTTGTATATATCTATAGCTGCAAGATTTAGTTCTTGACAAGCCTTGATTGGTGATACCCTTGTTTCTGGATGCAATCCTCTGGATGTAGTTTTCCTGGGAGATTGGGTGCCTTAAAAAAGATGCCATTTGACTCGGATGACCTATGATGAGCCCTTGTGGCTTTTGTCATCTGTTATATTATATTGTAGGGGACTTTGATTTTGTCTTCCCTTGGTGATGGTGCTTTTTGTGGGTGGGTTTTGACAGATGCGGATGACCTTTGATAGGCCCTTGTGGCTTTTGTCATCCGTGAAATTATGTTATGTTATGTTCTCGAGGCCCCTCCCTGTTTTCTCAACACATGTTTGACCTTGACAGCCCCATGGTCGGCCAGCTGTAAGGTGATGTCATCTATGGAGTAGTCCACAAGTTCCCTCGCAGAAACTACTCCTTTCCTGAAGTTCATGGTAGAGTATGGCATCACACTCACAGGCATGCCACCAAGTGTCCGAAGGGCACTAATCATGGCCGCCTTGGAGGGATTAGACGTATTCGCCAAAAGGCTCCCATCCGAGAAACGGGTCACATTTGGCTCTCTACCAATCACACTAGCTAGAACTCTCCTCTGATGGATCATGTTGCCCTTAGCCAACATGTTGCCATCAGTGGAGCGAATAACAAGGAAGCGGTTGAAAATGCCAGGTAGCCTTGTGGTGGAACAAATGTGAGTGTGTGTGAAGGGCCATTCTCCCACACCTTTCCCAATACCCTCTGTAAGAATGTATGTGTGTGAATGGGAATGTTGTTTTTTTGGAGGGGGGGTTTATATATATATTATTTATTAGGGATTTCATGTTTTGTTTAAAATGTTTTTGTCTCTTAGCAGAGAGTTTCTTAATAAAATTATTTTTACAAAAAAGCCACTCTATTAAATTTTGTAAATATTACTTGCTTTTGTAAAGAGTGAAGTGAAGTAAGTAGGTGAAGTAAGATATTTGAAATTGCCATCATCCTTGACTGGTTACTGATTAGTTGGACAGGATATTTTTTTTATATAGCTTCAATACGTGACCGGATCGCAATAATAATTATATCAAGCTTGGAGGCACTAGCCTTATTAGACCTCTGTAATTGTGCTCACACGAGCGGTAATACATGAGGCTTTTTCTTTTTTTGTGGATGTTTGCTAAGTTATCTCTCATTTATCTCGTTAGTTTATAAATAATTGCGAGGTAGTATTCGCACATAGGATTTTTTTTGTTGTTGTGTATAGTAAAATTATCCATCTATATTTTTTGTGTGTCTATAAATAAGTAACGAGATCTTTTATAAATATTTGCCCCATATTTTTTTGGCAAATAAAGGACTGTACATACAATCTGTTTCATTTCTCCCTCGATTTCTCACGTCCAAATTAGTGTAGGAAGCGGGTTGGATCGATTGGGGTTAAAGGATAGATTTTCGGCCCGCTACAGCCTCTGAACGAGGCACCCCAATATAATCGAGGCTCCGCTCTGCGCACTTCTGGTCTACGTCTGGGACTCCACACCCGGGGGAGCAATGGGGCTGGACGTGTCAATCTTGGCTTGGTCACTTACCAAAATGGCAGAAGACCCATCTGTCCACACAGCTCCCATGGAGGGAGAGGAGCCCCAAGTCTTTTTCTTGTTTTTGTTCTTTTTAGGAGAGGGCAGGGAATGAACCCACTATTCCCCGCCACTGGCAGAGGCCCCCAGGCCAGATGGACAGACCTCAGCAAGATCCTTCTCGGAAAAGGACAAGGTCTTGGCTGCCAAAGGGGCACCAGCTGCAGGAGGAGATCCCTCCTCTCTTTGTAAGTCTTGGATACCCGAGCCATCTAAGGGGTGGAGTCGGGTTCAGTGCTTGGCACTGAACCCATGTCTGCTCCCATGGAAGTTCCTACCATCTGGGGCTGAGTTACCTCAGGGACCATGTCCATCTCAGGGGGGGGCGAGTTGCATGTGGCCATCCCCCCCTCCCAGGACATCACAGGTCCCATTCATCAGAGTCTTTGGTCGGGGAAGAGGGGCATGTACAGTGACCTGCTCTAAGCTCAATATTCGAGCCTGCAGGTCTTTAGAGGGAAGAGGCTGATAGGCCCTCTCTTCGCTCCTTCTCCTAAGGGGTTGGCCTTATCATGCCACTCCCACCAGGAGCACTCAATTATGGGCTGCCTGCGGTTCTTGGTAGTCCCCTTAGAAAGTAAAGAGGGAGGCACCTGAGGGCACTTCCAGAGAAGGGGGAAGGGGGAGTAAGCCTCCTCTCCAGTTGAAGACTTTTGGAGGGTTTCCTGCAAAAACACAGGGAGAGGGGACCTCCGTTTCGGTGGAGCTGCCCGAAGGTGGCTCCGATGATGGTAAAGGAAGAGGTAATGGGGTTTTTTAATAGTCTTCATCATTGGGCATCGTGAACCTGTTTTAAATACTGGACACAAATACTAATCACCCAATACAGTAGCCTGCTCTGCGAGGAGTGAATACAGGGCTGGCAAAGCCAGCTGCCACCATTTAGGGACACTCCTCCCACCAAGGGGTCTGGCAGCCCATCAGCATAGTGGCTCCACCTTGGGCTTGGCGTAAAAATCGATAGAGATTAGAAGGAGAAAGAAAGGGCAATTGGTGGTAGTGTGGCCTCTACTCCACTTGGAATGGAAATGAAACGACGGAGATGAAGGGACTGACAGACATGGACAAACCACTGCAGGCGACAAAGCAGCGGAGGAAGCGAATCCCCAAGGCTTGACACTCAGGCTACCGAGAAAATACCCAACTAATGACCAGTATAGAGTCCTTATACTTCAGTTCGAATAAGGGTATGAGTGATAGCGGGAAGGAAGTGAGTGAGAGTGAAAATGAGGCTGAAGTGCATGTGCATTGGAGTATAATGATTTGAGAAGTGCCCAAGTTGAACATGTTTACAGTGGAAGGAACAAAAGATGTCAAAGTGTTTTTGAAAGAGTATGAGAGTTATTGTAAGGAGAAACTGGGAGAGAATAAATAGGTTATGGGCGAGTTTCTGGATGGGTGCATAAAAGTTTTACCAGACGATTATGAGTATGGGTGAGCGTAAGTGGGATGTTGTGAGAGAGAGAATGATAGAACAATGTAAGAGGATGAAGATGAGTGTGAAGTATAAGATGAATGGGTTTGAGGAAGCGAGAATGGGGAAGAATGAGAATGTGAATTCATATGTGCATCATTTAGTTCTTGGTATAAATGAGATTCGGTGATGATGGAATAAATGAGAATAAAGAGCTAAAGAAATTTTTAAATATGGTTCTGAATGAAGTGTGTGAGTATGTGACATATAAAAGGAAAGAGAAGATGAGATAGGCAGGTGAGAGATTGTTATGGGAGGATGTACTGAAGATATTAGAGGACCTTGAATTTGAGGATTATGGAAAGGAGGAGGTCTCAATTCACAAAAGTTACAGGAGAAAAAATTAACTTTTCAAAGATGAAAATAGTAAACATTATTTTGTTCAACATCTTTCTTATATGCCCTTGGTGCCCCCCCCCCCTTCCATACCCTTCAGACATTTCTCTTGTTTTGCTTTTTAATTAAACATATAGTAAAAAAGAAACAATGAAGCACATCTCAAAGAAAGTGAGTAAGGAGAGATGGGTTGAAAGTTGAAGAGGAAATGTAAATGTGAGAAAGATATAATATAGCTGCAAATCCTTGTATTGGCATTGGGGCCAGGATGGCATACAATCCCCAGATGTCAGCTGTAGCATGATGCCCATGCTAGACCTGATACCCCCTTACAGGTTGTGTTATGCTTCCTCCTATATTATTTTTATCAACATGGACTTTTTCTAATCCTTTTAGCTATTGCTGAACCACTGAATACTCACTCTTCTTCCTGAAACAAGGGTAGTCCTTGTTACACCCTAGGATGTTGCTAGAGTTCCAGGAGCTATAGCATTCAGACACATGGAGATAACCACCTTAATAGCAGGATTGCATTCCTGTAAAAGGAATAAAAAGGATCAATAAAAAAGGCACTACAGCATCAATTATTGAAAAGGAAAGTTGCAAAAGTATTATATATAGTGCCTGTGACAAAATCTTTAAAATAAATCTATTAAAACTCTTCTTCACTGTGCCTACCACTTATCATCTTCATATTTTAATCTTGATAAAGAATTAGACTTCCTCCGCACCTATTTCACAAACAATTCTTATCCTTCACACATTTTTGAGGCTACTCTTAAAACCTTCCTTGACAATATTTTCTCTCCAAAATTACCTTCATATAACGTTCCCAAGGAAATACGATATCTTTCACTCCCGGATTTAGACCCTCTTAATCACCAATTCCACAAACAAATACAAAAAATCCTCAAATACCATTTTGGACAAATCAACTTTAGTATATTTATTTACATGTCCCCAGTGTTGTAGAAGCAATTATGTCAGTAGTACATTGCACTCATTACACGCTTGTGCTTTTTCTCACCTTGGCATAAGTAGCAGAACAGGTAACCCCCTTACCCGCAAGGAATGCTCCCCCATTCGGGATCATATTATCCTTTCCAATGATGATATAAGCCTACGAATAATTTAACCTATTCATAGTAAGACCGTTAGACCCTCTCTCAACAATCATGTATCTGCCTTCCCTCTCTGTGTCTTATAATAACCAACCAATTATTATACCTCACCCTTCTTCATTGTTTCTTGCTCTCTATTGCTTTAGTCATGTTTCTACAACTTGTGTGACCGGTAAGATTTCAATTTGTTAAAAAATTTAAAAATTTTGTGCACTTAGCTGCTCATAAATCCCCCCCCCCCCTCCCTTTATGCTCACAATTTCTTAATCCTTGTTGAAATAATTAACTATTTATGATTTATCACTATAAAATGTAAATATATATATATATATATATATATATGTGAATATGAAGATAGAAGTTATTCAGTAGGGTGAAGTTGTCTCTCTGCAACTGGATGTCATTCTCTATGTCAATTAACTCTAAGAAAGATCTAAAGTCAGACGTGTATCTGTCTAATTTCATGTTAAACAACTCAAAGGAGTCACTAGGAACTATGCCCTGAGACAATTCATTTTTACTTAGCTAGGCTGTAGCCTATAAGTATCCCCAATTAACTTAAGCACCCCAAGTTTGACTCTCTTAAGATTACCATCTCATATTCCAGAGTGGTCAACCTATCTTTACTCAAATGTACAGTCAGAAAAGACTGGTTGCTTAGCAGATCCACATAACTCTCACCTGTCACTACTTCTTCAAAGAAGAGATACCCTGGACTTGTAGCAGAGATAGCAATCCAATCACTGTTACTTCTCAATGATTCAGTAAACAGTGTTATGCTATTGACAAAAACACTTAATTTATAAGTGCTTCATCACTCTAAATGATTTCATTAGGAATCAGCATCCTAAGCCAATTTTTGTTCACCAGTTTCACAAAACTCAATTTGCTTCTCATGGTTATCATTAGCTATAGTTAGGATGAAATAAAAATTATATGATTTTAGATGAAGCTCATGAACAATTTTTTGAGTGGATCTTCTAATGATTCCAAATTCTGTACAGTTCTCTCAGTGAACTTTTTTGACTAGAAATAAAATTAGCCTACAAAAATCAGCTCATTTTCTTCAATATAGATGATCCAGTTTTATTGAATGTCAAAAGCACAATGTGAAGTGTCTATGACTACATCTCACTATTATCAATTTTGTGAAATGTCATAATAAGGTGTAGAGTGAGTATATCAATGCTTACCAGTTATTCATGGTCATATAACTGAATTAAAGATGATCTGAAATAAAAAATAAATTCAATAAAAATAGTGTATTAAAATGTTTGATATTGGTTAATTGACTGTCCTATTAGTTCTGTACTACCTTGTTTTTGACCAGAAATCACATAGAATTGCCAGAAGTTTAAGGAATTAAAGATATCCTGCTACAGACATAGATGATGATATAATGATAAAAAGGAGGGAGGGACTTCACCCATTAATACAGTGACATAGAAAATGCCAGTTCCTGGTCAAGGTTCCATTGGAAAACAGCTTCTTATTTTGTCAGGTCTAAGTACAGTCTTCACTATCAACCTCAAACACCCGATGCTTATTTTAGTAGAACCTAAGGTTTAACAGTCACTGTTGACCACTGATATATTAAAATGTTCAGAAAAGGGCAAAACACAAAAAAAAATTTGCTGGTTGCTTGGCCTAAGTCACACGACTGTCTCGACGATCATGAGCGATAGAATTTGTATACTTGAACATATGAAAGGATCTGCTCCTATGGTCACATCAAACACACAGTAATTATTAGATACATATTTTCAAGAAAGAAGTGTTATGAATGCATCTGCAAATATGGTACTTATGAGTTCCAACTTAGGGCAAAAGTCGCATTATATTGCACCGTATATTATATATATATATATATATATATATATATATATATATGGAGGAAATCACAAGATAATGGGGACATACCAAAGAATCTGGAAAAGGGACAGATCACCCCAATCTTTAAAGGTGGCTCACGAGGTCTAGCAGCAAATTATAGGTCAGTGTGTCTAACCTCACACCTCTCAAAAGTGTTTATGTGTCCTAAGGAAACACAGGGAAATTTATGAAGGAAATGGGAAAATTCAATTCAGGACAACATAGTTTCCATAAAGGAAAGTCATAGTCATGCCTCTCCCAGCTCCTGAACCATTTTGAGGGAAAACTGAATGATGCGAGTAGTGAAAAAAACATGGATGTAGTTATACCTCAACTATGCAAAAGCTTTTGACCAAGTAGACCACGGTGTGCTACTAGACAAAATGAAAATGACTGGCATTACCGGTAAACTGGGACTTTGAAAGAACCAGATCTAATATATTGGCACGCCTTGTTGGCTTATTAACAAATTGAGTCAAAAAATTATCCTCAAAGCATTCTATAAACTTAAAACTTCTTGTGTCACTTCCTATCATATTTTCACAGTCCACAGAATTTAAATTAACATAACATAACATAACATAATTTAAAGGATGACAAAAGCCACAAGGGCCTATCAAAGGTCATTCGAATCTGTCAAAACCCACCCACAAAATGCATCCATAGGATTGTGTCAGATCATGCATCTACAATATACAATTCGAACCATACACAGGAATGTGTCAAAACAAAAAGCATCATCATCAAGACTTGTCAAAACCCAAATCAATCGTAACAAAGTCACCAAGAATAACTCTATCTACTTCACATCCTTTCCTGTCTATTATCCTATTTTAACTGACCCTAATAACTATCCACAATGACTCAACTTCTTCTTGCTTTATAGAATTATTTAGATTTGAAGAAATGCTATTTCTGATATAAATAATCAACCCACCACCCATCCTATCTCTCCTTTGACTAATGTACATATCATAACCCTGTAGTTCAAATTCACTCGCGTTGTCATTAAATTTATTTTTATTAACTCATGATTCTATTACAATATTATATCTATATCTTCATCAATAACACAGGCCTGCGTTTGAAAAAAAAAAAATTCTGTTCCTGCGGTTTTCTTTAGTGATTCCTAACGAAATTGTTCTCCTAAATTGAAATATGACATTCATTTTGCTCAATCAGGTCTGGTTTTTGAGATACAGCGCACTACTGTTTCTAGAAAAGGGCCATTTTGAAAAAATCCCTTATTTATATAAAAGTTATTTAATAAATTACAATTACTTGTAATAAAAAAAATACCAACTCAATTCGACTTTCTTTTAATTAATTTTAAACTTACAGACTACTTATGAGCTTACCCAGGAGTGTAAAGAAACTATTTTCCAAGAAAAGAAGTCCTTGATGACTTCTGCTTGTGAAGCGATGTTGGTTCATCGCGTTTAAGACACCAGCAATAGTCAGCTAACATGTTGATGTCCCAGCGTCCTTGATATCTTGTCTCCATCGTCTTTATGTCTTGGTGAAATCTTTCTCCTTGTTCCTCGCTATAATCTCCACAGTTTGCCGGAAAATAGTCAAGATGTGACTGGATAAAATGCATTTTTATCGACATGCGAGCTCCCATTTTTTTGAAGCTTTTCATAAGCTCATTTACATGTGAGATATATTCTGAGCTTCTTTTATTTCCCAGAAAACCGTTGATTACTTTACTAAACGCTCGCCATGCTTCTTGTTCACTGGCTTCCATATTGGTGTAAAAATCCTTGTCCTTTAACAGAGTTCTAATTTGGGGACCATCAAATATGCCTGCATGGAGCTTGGCATCACTGATCTGTGGGAATTTTTGCAGTAGATACTTAAAAGCTTGGCCTTCTTTATTCAGTGCTTTGACAAAGTTCTTCATCAGGCCAAGCT
This sequence comes from Ceratothoa steindachneri, assembly GCA_963969495.1. NCBI lineage: Eukaryota > Metazoa > Arthropoda > Malacostraca > Isopoda > Cymothoidae > Ceratothoa > Ceratothoa steindachneri. Next base: position 251,705,541 of record OZ018318.1, read on the forward strand.
TTATATGAAGAGGAGGCAGTAAAACATTTTTGGGAGGGACTAGAGGTTGAGCTACCACATTATGGCAGCCAATTTGGAATGCCTCTTGAGATGGCCAGTCTTTTTGCTTATAGTGAAGACTATCCGCCCGGCTATCCCATAAGCACATGAAGCATGGATATTTTGTGTAGCCTCCTTGCATCCCAAGAAGAAGGCACACAACCTGAAAGAAAACATATTGATGCATATTGATGTACATGGTTTCTAAGAACTTCTATTTTTTGCATAGGCAATTTTCACTAAGTTTATTAGGGGTAGGGAGAAACTAATATGTGTATAATATCCTTCTGTCATTGGTATTTAGAAACAAACATTCCTTGAAATATTTAACAAGTTCAATAAAGTAAAATATATCTTACCTTGAGATCACCACATATTAACCAGTTCTGGTTAGAGTACTTGATTGTATTAATCAATACTTTCATATTTTTGTAGCTTTCTGTTAACTGAACTGAATGGCCAATAGGTACAGATGCCATTTTATTGCCAATATTTAAGAGTACTGCCTTCAAACTTCTGCTAGAAGAATCAATAAAGAACCTTTTACATCATTGCAATACACCAAAGAGCTGCAAGAATCAACTGCAAAGAACTTTCAAAACTCTTCGTCTCTATTTCTGAACCAAAAGTATGTAGTTTCTTGAGAGAGGAGGTTGCTCTCACTAAGACGGGATGCAAGAAGTTGTGCGTTCTCTTTAGAAAGACCAAGATCTCTAGTCAAGTCATTTAAATGACCTTGAGTGAGTGGTCTTGGCAAAGTCATTGTAGACGTAGGCTGATATGTCACTGAAGTTGTAGCGGGCCGAAAAATTTAGACTAACCCCAATCGATCCAACCCGCTTCCTATACTAATCCGGACGTGAGAAATCGAAGGAGAATGAAACGGATTGTATGTACAGTTCTTTACTAACAGAAAAAAAGTACAATGATAATTACAGCTTATATTTACAACAATTTTATATTTACAAGGAAAGTGTGCACACTTCAAAATGAAGCTAAATTCCCCAATCCAAATACGATACCAAAAGAGAATTTTATAACTGGCGAATACAACAATTTACTTATATATCTACACAAAACATAAAAAAACAACAACAACCGAACGAAAAGGGGGCACGGGCTATCACTTGTGTGCTGGAGGTGGGTGGTAGTAGGCTAACTTAGAAGGAGGCAGGATTGTCAACGAAGGCGGGTATGGCGGTTCAGGTGGTTAGAGAGGCACGAAAGCCCTCCGTCTCACGGCTGGGCGGAGCACTCGTCTAGAGAACCCCTCTTGCTGTTAGTCCACACTTCCACTCTCTGTAGAAGAGATATATCCTCCTTTTATGACCCATTTATTTATACATGGAAGGGAAACTAATAAGTGGGCATTACCCGAGTAAATTTATCGACTAGCTTACCTCTTTCCAGAATATGACGCTTTGATAAAAGATTATTTTAAACAAAGTACAATCTTTTAATTATAGTGATATCTCAAAACTAGCTACTATCTTTCCAGAATATGACGCCTGGAAAGAAAGAAAAACATGGTAATCATTTTATACATAAAATAAACAAAAATAAAACAAACCCATTCCCATTCACACACATTCTTACAGAGGGAGGGAGAGGGTACTGAGAAAAGGGGTGGGAGAATGGCCCTTTTACACACACTCACATTCGCTCCACCACACCCCTCCTTCCTTAAGCCATTCGACCAGCCACTCACTAAACCCTTTCAATCACTCTTCACGGTACCACTTGTGCTCAATCGCACCCTTCTGCAACCATTCACACTCTTCTACTGGTCCCTGGCTACGCGTAGCAATTAGTCGGGGTTGTTCGTCAGTCGTCCTGTCAGTCTCATCGTCACTATTTATCATCTCATCAACCATATTCTTAGCCCTCATTACCAGTTCTCCCATCTCACGACAGAATTCTTTCATACTCTTCCGTTCAGAACCCTCACTCTTCATACCCCCATTCATCAGCTCCTCACTCACAGCTCTAATCCAACTCAAGGTACATTCTTGTGAAACAGACAGGTCACTCACATCCCCTGTATTCTCAACAGGCATACCAGAAACCACTTCGACTGGTTCCCACCAGAAACCTGAAAAATCAGCCACTTCATCATTCACTACATCAAACTCACCCCTACTATTACCATTCATAAAACCCGAAAAATTAGCCACACTAGGTTCATTCTGCCCAAACACACTATCATTCATACTGTTCCCAAAACCAGAAAAATCAGGCACAGGCAGCTCACTCACTCGTCTACTTATACCAGCCAAATCACTCACCTGTTTACGCAAAAACTCAAGATCCCTTTCAAGATCCCCCATACCAGAAACACTCTGCTCAGACTTACTTTCATTCAGACTTGCATTCTTCCTTTCACCCTTCTTTGTACGCTTTCTACTCCTCGAGACTAAGACTAGTTCTTTCCCAGACAGATCCATACTATCACATTCAATCTCATCATCATGCACTTTACCTCTCTCTCTACACAGTCCATACACCGGATGGCTCACCAGGTAGTCAGGAGGTTCTCTCCATCTCCTTAACTGACTCTGATGAGCCCGCACTCTCTCAGTCATGCCGTCATTCAAACTCTCCAAAACATACGTTACCCCATTTTCCAAAACTGTCACAACTCTATAAGGTCCATCAAACTTCTCACTCATCTTTGATACATTCAACCTACCCTTCACTTCTTTCACCTTCAATACTTTTGTACCTAATTCAAATGAACGGAACCTTTCATGCGCCTCACGCCATACACTCTGCTCACTTTCACTCAAATGAAACCTATCTTTCACTCGCCTTTCAAAATTCATCACAAACTGACATGGGGACATTCCAGTTGCACTATGCACAGTTGAATTATACGCCCACAACACTCTCCCCAGACACACATCCCAGTCATTCACTGTCGTACTCATCATTCTCAACATCTCACACAAGGTTCTTATAGTCCGTTCAGCCAATCCATTTGAAGACGGTACATACGGAGTTGTTCTCACATGCTCCACACCATTCTCTCTCAACATTTGCTCAAACACTTCCCCTACAAATTCAGGCCCATTATCACTCAGACATCTTCTAGGCTTCCATACACACATAGGAAAGAACAACTGCTCAACCACACGCACAACAGTCACACTCCTTTTATCTCTCACAGGCGCTGCATACACACACTTACTTTTATGATCAACCATAACAACCATACCAACATTCCCAGCACTCGTATGCGGCAAAGACACACAATCAATCACTACCAATTCAAATGGTTCTTTCGCATCAACTTTCAACATCGGTGGTTTCACTTGTACACCTTGCACCTTTCGCTTCTGAAACCTTTCACACGTAGTTGCAACATCATTCACAACAGTTCTCAGAAACGGGTGGAACACACGCTCCTTCATACACTCCCACAGCTTAAACTTACCCATATGCCCATAATTATCATGCACAACCTTCACCAGACCAATCATACCAACTAAGGACATCACAGGTACATACATATCATCACCACCCTTCACATGCCTCACAAAATATACAACATCCATACAAACAACAAAATCCTTAGCATACCTTTTAAAATCACTTAAACACTCTAGCCATTCATTCAAATCAACACGCATCATTACACACTTCTTCAACTCACAAACAAAAGGACACATCTCTTGCATCTCTAGAATATCATCATCACTTAAAATCTCATTCTCATCATCCATGACCAACTCAATCATGCCACAAAATTTGACAACATTCTTCGCACACTCATTCAACTTCATCACCTCACATTCACCTTTCATAAGACGATCCTTATCAGCATCCAAAGACAAATCATTCAATCTCAAAAAGTCTACACCAAGCAAGAAACAACAAGGCATTTGCTCACCTTTCAGAATCACAAAGTCATGCTTCACATTCACACCATTACCCAAACTCACTTTCAGACTAACCTGTTCCCATGCCACTATCAAGCCATTCCCTAATCCACTTATCCGTAACTTCACAGGTTTATGCTCGCAACATTTAAACTCATCATACTTACTCAGAATCTTCTCATTCACTAAAGACACCTGCGCTCCAGTATCAATCAAACCACAGAACAACCTTTCACCAACTTTCACTCTCGCTTCCATCATATCAGGTCCACCATGTTCGCAATACACAGAAGGAACAAGCACACCAACATCAGCACTGATATCCACACTGTCATTAACTCCCATATCATCACTCAACACACACTCATCTTCATCCAGACAATCATTCTTCTCTCTTATATATGAACACTTTTCAATTACCCAATTGTAGTGCACACCGCTCAAACATTGCAGATGTACCACATTAGGATTCAAACCCTTCATCTTCTCATCCTTGTACACAATCGGCCTCTCACCACCAAAGTGCACATAAACAATCACTCCATACAAACGACTCACTACAATCAACACTTCCTGAAATGGCGGGACCCCTTGCATACACATCGCTCTCAATTCTTTCATGAAGTTCCGCACCTTTGCCATACCAATGCTTTCAGGCTTCCTACACACTTCATTCATTACCTCCTTCCTTAAATCATCTACACTATCGGGCCCTCTCACATCTGCTCCATCACTCTTCAAATCTTGCAAACCATTCCATACACTCTCAAACAAGGAATCACCACCACCCTTACTCTCTTTTCCATTCATAATCCCTTTCGGCAAATACTCAGGATCACTCACTCCACACACATTTTCATCATTCGTACCAGGATACCTTGACATCAAATCAGCCACTCCATTCCGTTCACCAGGCACATACTCAATCACATAGTCAAAGTCCCTCAAATCTTCCAAAGTCCTTGCAATCCTACTATCAGCCCACTTCATATGCTGCAGATACACAAGAGGTTGATGATCGGTTTTTATCACAAACCTCACACCATACAAAAATGGACGCAACACTTTCAAACAATATCTTATCGCAGCCAGCTCTCGTTCCACAGTCGAATACTTTCGTTCTGCAACATTCATAGCCTTGGATACATACCCAATTATTCGCCTGACATTCTCTCCATTCAAACGCTGCTCTTGCATCAGAAAACCTCCCATACAATACCCACACGCATCTGTATACAGTTCAAGCATTTTAGCATTTACACTATAATCTGGGTAAGCCAATTCAACATCTTCAGCCGCTGCCTCTTTCAGTCTCTCATACGCCTCATTCATCTTATCATTCCACTTGACAACCGTACTACCTTTCTTGCCCATCCACTCAGTCAGAGGCTTACTCACACCAGAACAATCACATATAAACTTTCGCTGGAACTCAATCAAACCCAAAATGACTTCAGTTGCTTCACAGTCACCGGTTTAGGAAACATTCGCACCTTCTCAACATACTTTGGTGATTTTCGCAACCCATTCTCACTCACCATATGCCCAAGGAATTCCATTTCTTTCGCAAACCATTCACACTTCACCACTTTCACCTTCACACCAACACTCTCCAACGTTCTCAACACATCATTCACCAATCTCATATGCTCCTCAAAAGTCTCAGTCATAATCAAAATATCATCTATAAACGCAATCACATTCTTACTCGCAAACTTACTCAACACAACATTCATTGCCCACTGGAAGGCTCCGGGAGCATTAGCCAACCCAAAGATGAGGTTCCGGAACTGGTAATGCCTCTTTGAGGAAGAGAAGGCAGTTACTGGCCGGCTCTCCTCAGCAATGGGCATCTGGTAATACCCCCGTACCAGATCCAGCTTCGTAAACCACTCCATCCCATGCATACTATACACACACTCAGATACCACACACATCGGAAACCTTTCTTTCACAGTCCTTTCATTCACCTTTCGATAATCCACACACAGACGCAATCTTCCATCCGGCTTACGTACAGGTACAATTGGACTATTCCATGCACTCTCGCTCTCTTCAATCACCCCGAATTGCTCCAATTCCAAACACTGCTCCTCAATCTCATCAGCAACCAGACGTGGGAAATGCCTTGGCCGCTGATAGATTGGGGAATCCTCCTTCAGGACAATCTTGAATTCCGGGAGCTTTGCAACCCCGAAATCCAGATCACCCTTACTGAGGGCTCCCTTTCGTTCAAATATCATTCGATACACATCCTCCCTTTCATACTCAGTTAAACATCCATCCAATTCCACCATGCTCTTCACATCATTATACGTCCATTCACACGTCTCTTCACCTGCAACATTCACCCTGACATCCGTACTATCATCCATACCTACCTCATTGACAGTGGAGAGGTGGCCCAGTACATCTCAGACTTGGATTCCCCTCACCTGCCCTTTCACACTGGGGTCCGCCTGCACACATACAAAAGGATCATTCATTCTCATCAAGCCATTAAACACACAAGCAACACGCCTTACCTTATAACACGCATCCTTTCCATCCAATATCACAGTGTTCTCACTCACATTCAAACTAACATCCTTACTCCAACTCACTCTAACAGACACCCTTTCACCCTTCACAAGCCTTACATTCTCCATAGCAGTCACCTAAATACCAGTAAACACACTCCTCAAAACGCTACCATCTTTCCCTACATACAACTTATACAGCCCATTTTTACCAATCTTTCTCTCAATCTGATCACTCGCAGGATGCACAACCATACGATTCATTTTCATAAAATCATACCCCAAAATCACACCATACTCACTACTCACCTTATCAATCACAGAAAATTCACATTCATTCATCATCATACCATGCATTCGAACAGCTGACCTTATCATTCCAATCACAGGCAACCTCCTATTACCAATACCTACCAAACTACCCTTGCACTCAGACAGGAGGGCTTTCTCGCTAACCTTGTCATACACATCTTTATACACCAAGCTCGCCTTGCATCCAGAATCTATTAAAGCCAAACACTCAATTCGATTCAATTCCACCTTAACACTCAGACACTCATACTTCCTACCAGACAGCACTTTCACACTAGACAGACTTACCAACACATTACTCACACTCATGCACCCAGAGGATACTTCAGCAGGTACCCTCTTACCATTCAGTTTCCCGCTTCAGACTTTCCATTCACACCTTGCGCTCTCAGTCTAATCCAACACTTTTCACTTGAATGTCCTTCCATCGCACAATAGCTACATACATTCCTCTGGTCACGACACATCCTTGCATAATGACCAGCCTTTCCACAATTACCACATGCATATTTCATACTTTCCCCACCAGTTGCTCCACCATTCAACCTCGGACAATCTTTCTTCAAATGGCCTATTTCTTTACACTCGAAGCACTCTTTCACACTTTCCTGGCAATCCTTTATCATATGCCCTTTCTTACCACACCCAAAACACGCACCAGATGTCCACCTACATTCTGCCAACATATGACCTTTCCTTCCACACCGATGACATTCCACAATCTTTCTCTCTCATATATCCGTTCCCACGCTTGAAATTCATCTGCCCCCTTCCATTCGACCACCCTCCATTTGCCCATCCATTCTGCCGGCCCAGGAAGTTTGACATCACTCCAGCTGGTGCAGCCTTCAGGGCATCCCTGTAGCTGACAAACTGCTGGGGTGGATGAAAGCTCCTGGGCTTCTTACCTCCAACATTCACACTGTACCATCCATCCTCTTCTAGATCGCTTTCATCATCAAATCGTCCATCTTCTAACAGTTCCAACACATCCTCCCACATCAACCGTTCACCTGTCAGTCTCACTCTCTCCTTTCTCTTTCCACTCAGCCATTCACTCACCTTTCGCGGGATCGTGTCCAAAAACTTCCTCATCAGTGGTTTACATTCATTTACATCATCATCACCATACCTCGTTCTTGCCATACTCTCAAGCCTATGTGCATACATATTCACACTTTCACTCTTCCCCATTCGAGCCTTCTCAAATTCATTCACCCTCTCTTTCATTCGTTTCACCTGCCCAATCAATCTCTTCTTCACTACATCGTACTTTGGCTCTCCCACACTCATTATCACTCGCAAGAACTCCAACACTTTCCCATCCAAACAATCTCCCAGAACACTCACCCAGTGACCCTTGTTCTGCGGGTACTTGAGCTTGCAGTATCGCTCAAAATCCCCGAAGAACTCATCCATACTCTTTCCCCCATGCAATCTAAACTTATCAATCCTTGGCACTTCCCTAATCAAAATTCCTTTTCCCACATTCACTTCACTCTCCGAAGAGCTACTCTCGGTCTCACTCATTCCAATCATATCGTCACTCTCTCCCTCATCTGAGTATAGCGAATCCACACTCTTCCCTCTCGCCTTCCTATCCTTAACCTTAGAACCATGCTTACTTCCTCTCTTACTTTCCACTCTCTTCCATTCACCCCCTTTCCTACCACTCACAGTATCTTCTTTAGACTCAATCATACTGCCATCCATTCCATTTAGCGGAGTCCCTTCAGTAGGAGCAGGGGTCAGGGTTGTAGGTCCTGGGACTGATCCAGCCCCTGTCATCATGTTATACAGGTCCTGCATCCGTCGGTCCGTCTGATCCTGTCGGTCTCCCATTTCCTTCTTCATCCTATCAGTCTTTTCATTCATCCCTTTTATTTTATTCTCCCTTCCCTCCATCATTCCCCGCAACATTTCACACTCCTCTTCTTTCTTTCTCAACTCCAGTCTCAATCGCACTACTTCTTCATTCAATGTTTCCGCTACAGCCATTGTTCCCAAGTTAGTAAAAAGATAGGAGGAGGGAAAAATCAATCAAACTACTTGTCACACTAATTGGGTATGGACTGCAATCCAATCCAGTCACGCTCCCAGTTTCGAAGTCTCACGTCCCTATTCGGGCGCCAAATGTAGCGGGCTGAAAAATTTAGACTAACCCCAATCGATCCAACCCGCTTCCTATACTAATCCGGACGTGAGAAATCGAAGGAGAATGAAACGGATTGTATGTACAGTTCTTTACTAACAGAAAAAAAGTACAATGATAATTACAGCTTATATTTACAACAATTTTATATTTACAAGGGAAGTGTGCACACTTCAAAATGAGGCTAAATTCCCCAATCCAAATACGATACCAAAAGAGAATTTTATAACCGGCGAATACAACAATTTACTTATATATCTACACAAAACATAAAAAAACAACAACAACCGAACGAAAAGGGGGCACGCGCTATCACTTGTGTGATGGAGGTGGGTGGTAGTAGGCTAACTTAGAAGGAGGCAGGATTGTCAACGAAGGCTTACATCAAAAGGCATACTCACTTCATCCAAAGCAATAGCCATACTAAGAAACTTTTCAAAATATAATTAAAAATTCCTTTAGTATTATGTCTAACACTCACAGTTAACTATCTTCCTGAACTTAAATATATTACACCAAAAAATCTAAAATGAAAAAATGTCACTGAATAGAGAGCTCGCTGAGAACATGTCTGATCACTACCACCATATACTGCTGCCAATTATGGTCCCCTAACAAAATTACAGAAATAGCTGAACTGGAAGGCCCACAGCACACATTCACAAGATACAACACCTTAGCTACTGGGCAAGACTTGAAAGACTGCCCTTGTACTCACTCCAGCGGCACAGAGAAAGGTACAGTTAACATAATTTCACGGATGACAAAGGCCTATCAAATGTCATCTGCATCTGTTAAAACCCACCCACAAAATGCATCCATAAGATTGTGTCAGATCATGCATCTACAATATACAATTCAAACCATACACAGGAATGTGTCAAAAACAAAAAGCATCATCAAGATTCATCCAAATCAATCGTAATATACAATAATAAAAAAACTGCAACCACAGGAATGAGTCCAGAATACCCACTAAAGTTAACCCTCCCTCCGAATAAAATCATCTAATCTGCGTTTGAATACATTCAAGTTTGGGTAAACATGTAAATTGGCAGTTTGGCTGTAAAAGTGGATTTTTGTGTGTTTATATTTTGTTCACTCGTGCCTGAATATTCATGCGCATTTGAGTCCAATTTAGAACATTATGCTATAAACAATTTGGATTATATATTGATTGAAACTCAGTATCATCGTAAAGGGTTCCCCCATTGTGTTTACCCCCACATGAGCAGTCCCCTTAAATTTACTCTCAAAACATATTGGAATACAGACAAAATAGTTTACGTTCCATCAGTCACACCACTAATCTACATATCTACCCAAGTTTGACGGTCTACCGTCTCAGATGGCAAACTATTCCAGTAATCTACCACTCTATTGGTGAAAAAATATTTTTTAACATCTAACCTGCACCTGTTTTTTATTTTTTTAAGTGGTAACCCCTAGTCAAATAAAATGATAAAATCCAACTTATCCATCCCAGAAACAGACTTTAAAAAGCTCAATCATATCTCCCCTCACACATCTTCTCTCAAATGAGATTTTTTTTTTGATTTGTGGAGGGGTTGACTCCTCTTGGATGGAGTATGTCTTCCCACCAGACCAGTATTTTTTATTTGTTCTTCATTAATTTGCATTTTTTTAAATGGAGGTGTGTTAATGATAGTGACGTCTAAGAGAGTTAGACACTACACAGTTTACTGTACTGTATAATTGGTATAATTATGAGTTTATATTATAATTAGGTGAGCTATTGATTCTCTCTTTTTTTCCCTTTTTTTTAATCTTATTAATTTATTATAATATGTAAAATCTTATTGATTTCTTTTTTAAAGGGTGAATACCTGTAGAAATAAGTTTAAAGATATTTATTAATTTTGAGCTACATCTGGTTCCTGGGATAAATGAAAGTGATAGTTATAGTTAATAGAATAGAAACCCACACCAATCTTCACCTATGGGGCTCCTCTCCATAGGGCTTCAGAAAAGAAGTGGAACTTTGTTAGTATCCTTAATAAACATAATATAACATAATTTTACGTATGATAAAAGCCACAAGAGCCTATCAAAGGTCATCCACATCCGTCAAAACCCACCCACAAAAAGCACCATCGCTAGGAGAAGACAAAATCAGAGTCCCCCACAATATAATATAACAGATGACAAAAGCCACAGGGGCCCATCATAGGTAATCCGAGTCAAACGGCCTCTTTTTTAAGACACCCAAACTCCCAAGAAAACTACATCCAGAGGATTGTGTCCAGAAACAAGGGTATCACCAATCAAGGCTTGTCAAGAACTAAATCATGCAGCTATAGATATATACAAACAATATTAATAAATACAAACCTTAGGAACCATCACAACCTTCCCTTCCCATACTTACTTTACTTTCGGTATACTTTCGGTGAATTCTGCCTGTTAATGGCAAGGCTGAAGTCGGCTTCCGCCTAACCCGCTTGATCCCACATTCTCCTCCCTTTCCAGAGTTTGAATTACTTCTGGCAAGGTGTTGTGGTGACGGCTGGGGTATCCTGGTGTTGGTGGATTGTCTTCTAGTCCTTGAAGCCACTTATCCAGATTATTTTTGAAGGCTTCAGGGCTAATTCCACTCAGGTCTCTTAGTTCTTGCGGGAGACAGTTGAATAAGCGGGGCCCATTGTACGTGAAGGAGTTGTGGGCCAGGTTTCTTACTCGCTGTACGGTGCCCTGTACTCCCTTGATGTAACTGAGTCTCCCTTTCCTTGGGTGTTGGTTGGTGACTATGGCCACATTTGGCACTCTGCCTTCCAATATCTTCCACATGTAGATTATTGTGTACCGATCCCGTCTCCTTTGTAATGAGTACAGTTTCAGTTCTCTGAGTCTGTCCCAATAGTTTAAGTGCTGTACCTCTTGGATTCGTGCCGTGTATGATCTTTGGATGCCTTCAAGGGTAGTTATTTCTTGTATTTTATGGGGGGGACCAAAGCTGGCAACAGTACTCTAGCCTTGGGAGAACTAGAGACTTCCAGAGTGTTTTAAGGCACTGCCCTTCTCTGGAAGCAAAAGTCCTTAACACCCAACCACTCATGCTCTTTCCTGCTTCAGCTACAGTATTTATGTGGTGGGTAAAAGTAGCATCACTGCTCATGTGGACTCCCAGATCCTTGACATGCTCCTTATCTTCTATCTGCTGTTCATCATATTTGTAGTTGGTGGAGCTCTTGAGTATGTCGTTTCTCCCATATCTTACTAATTCAAATTTTTCTCCATTTAGGAGCATGTTGTTGGTTGATGCCCAGTCCAGTATTCTCTGCAGGTCTTCTTGTACTTTAGCTGCATCTTCTGGGCTTGTTATTTGCCTTTTTATCCTTGTGTCGTCTGCAAAGGAGGATGCTTCGACATGCTCCAGGTTGTTGTCTATATCTCCCACATGTATTATGAACAGGAGTGGACCTAGCACTGAGCCCTGCGGAACACCGCTCCGCACACTGCTAGGTAACGACAGTTCACCTTGCACAGATACCTGCTGGGTCCTCCCAGTTAGGAAACTGTGTAGCCATTTTCCAAGTGAGCCTTCTATTCCAAGGCTTCGTAATTTATGTAATAGGATCCCGTGATCCACTTTGTCGAAGGCCTTTGCAAAATCCAAATATATTACATCGGCATTTTGTCCATCCCGTATGGTTTCTAGAATTCTCTCATAGTGTTGGAGTAGTTGAGACAAACATGAGCGGCCCTGTCTGAAGCCGTGTTGTCCGTCATTGAAGGCTCTCTTTGATTCTATAAATTCAACCATCCTTTTTCTCACTATTCTTTCACAGATCTTGACAAGATGGGATGTCAGGGCTACTGGCCTGTACTTGCTAGCTTGGCCTCTGCTGCCTCCTTTATGAATGGGCGTAATGATAGCCGACTTGAGGGCTACTGGTACAGTACCATTCTGCAGTGAGAGAGACCAGAGCATCTGGAGGGGTTTGGCTAGTTCTTGACTGCAGTTTCTTAGCAGCTGAGGGTGGAAGCCATCTGGTCCAGCCGCTGCATCTGGGGCAATCAATTTAATTGCCTCTATTATGTCCTTCTCCCCAATGTTGATTGATGAGAGTGTGTGAGGAGTACTTGGTCGAGCAGTGAAAAAAGTTCCTGCATCTAATATCCTCTCTTCTTCCCTTGGGTTGCTGAAAACACCTTCATACTGGTTCTTCAGTATGTTAGCCATTTGTTTGGGGTCTGCTGTCGGCTCACCATCCGGTCCGTAGAGAGGTCCCACTGGTGATTTGGTTTTCAGTTTCTTCTTTGCATATGAGAAGAAGTACTTTGGGTTTTCCTTAATTCGGGTTATTGCTTCTCTTTCTTCCCTGCATTGTTGTTCCTCATGCGACTGTCTTAGTTTTGTTTCAACCTCTTCAATCTGGGACCGTATTCTTCCTTGAAGGGGTGTGTAATTTGTCTTTCTAAGTTTGGTACGAAGTGAGTGTCTTCTTCTCATGAGGACTTTACGGTCTCTGGGGATTATATTTTTGATTCTCCTTCTGGTTTTTGGGGGTATGTGTTTGGAACAAATTTCCCTACATCTCGCCACAAATTTCTTGAGAAGGTTGTCTACGTTGGTGTCTGGTAGAATGTCCTCCCAGTTTGTATCCCTCAACTCTGCTCTAACTTGGTCCCAATTTATGCTAGGGTTGTAGAAGATAAGGTTGCCTAAGTGGTCATCTGCTGCTGTTTCTCTACTGTGTAGGTGTTCTTTATGTAAGTCAGTGCATGTTGTTTTCACCTGAATGTAATTATGATCCGATAGTATGGTTTCACATATTTTGTATGAGTGGATCAGATTATGGCTGTTTGTAAGGATTAGGTCTAGTATATTGTTCCCTCTGGTAGCTTCCCTTATTTTCTGGGTGAGGAAATATTTTCCCATCAGAGTTATTAGGGCTTCAGCCTGTTGTTTTTCCTCTAGGCTGCCCCCAGTTGTCTTCATATCCCTCCAGCTAAAGTGTGGGAAGTTGAAATCACCAAGGATCAATACTTCAGTGGTTTGTTTTGGAAAAGAATCCAGTTTTTCTCTTGTCCTTACAAGAATCTCTCCATAAACTCATCCAACCTACTCTTAAATACATTTAGATTTGTACTACCTACTACCCTCTGCAGCAATTTGTTCCAGAAGTCTACCACTCTATTGGTGAAAAAATATTTTCTTAAATCCAACCTACACCCTTGCTTTTTAATTTTCAAGTAGTGACCTCTAGTTCGATTTCCATCATTTAACTCAAAAAACTTGCTAACATCCAATTTATCTATCCCGGAAAAAATTTTAAAGAGCTCAATCATATCCCCTCTCACACACCTCCTTTCGAATGAGAACATATTTAATACCCTCAGTCTATCTTCATATTCAAGGTGCCTCAGGGAAGGAATAATCTTTGTCGCCCTCCGTTGCACTGACTCAAGAAGGTTAATATCGTGTCTAAAATGTGGGGACCATGCCTGTATACAGTACTCTAGATGTGGCCTAACATAAGAGCTATAGAGTTTAAGAATAACCTCCTTACTTTTGTAACTGACATTTCTCTTAATAAAACCCAGCACTCTATTTGCCCTATTTCTTGCTTCAATACACTGCTTAGAAAACCTTAATGACTTATCTATTACTACTCCTAGATCTTTCTCATCCTCTACTGAGCTCAGCCAATGCGCATCCATTTCATAGTTAAATTCTCTATTATCTTTTCCCATGTTAATAAATTGCACTTATCAAGGTTGAAAGTCATTTGCCACTTATGTGCCCAGGATAACAATTTATTTAAGTCCCCCTGCACTTTAAAATTATCATCAATATCTTTAACTACAGCTGCTAATTTGGTATTATCCGCAAAAATTGACACTTTATTATTAACTGCCTCCCCAAGATTGTTTATATAGATGACAAATAATAATGGACCGAGAAGTGATCCCTGAGGAACCCCACTGATAACATCCCTCCACTCTGACTTTACACCATTTAGCACTACCCTTTGCTTCCTGTCTTTCAGCCACTCAGCTATCCAATTTGAAACACCCCCACATATCCCAATCATTTTTAATTTATGAACTAGTCTCCTGTGTGGTACCTTATCAAATGCTTTACTAAAATCTAAGTAAATTATATCTACCTTCTCTCCCTTATCTACTTGATCTGTTACAAACTCCAGAAAGTCTAGTAAGTTAGTCAAACATGATCTACCTGATCTAAACCCATGCTGAGCATCACTGATTAACCCCTCCCTCTCTAGATGTTGGCAAATCCCTGGTATTGTCTGGTATAAGCCATCTGTGCTACTGCCATGACTGGTGAGAGAGGTAGGGGACGGGGTCAACTGGACAAAAAAGGTCGTGACCCTGGATCCAGTTTGGTTTCCGCGGGTGGTGTTGACGTTGTACCAGTGACTGGTATTGCTCCCAATACCAATGCCACTGCTGCTGCTTCCGGCTCTACACGCGGCACCACTGCTGGCCATGTCACAAAAAACTAACGCGCAGCCTCACCATTTTTTGTTAAATATTGCACTTACTAATTTAAATTGTTTGTCTAATAAGGTTTCTTATGTCGAAGAGTTTTGTTGTAATGAGGAAATCGCTCTTTTCTCGTTTACTGAGTCTTGGCTTCAACCTGTGGTAAATGACTCTGTTGTAAATATCGATGGGTACTCTATATTTAGGCATGACTTTGATTCCCTCGTTCCTAAATTTGGCGTTTGTGTTTATGTAAAGAATAACATTAAGGTTTGTGTGGATGTCAACTCTGGGAGTTTTCCAAATACTTTGGTACTCTATCTTCCTACTTTCAACCTCTATGTTCTAACAGTTTATCGTTCTCCCTCCTATACATATGAGGAGAATGTTGCTCTTATTGACTTCATCTGTGAATTTAGCACTGGCAAGGAATTTGTACTTTTGGGTGATTTTAACCTCCCCTCAATCTCATGGCAAAATGAAAATCTTCATATAAAGATTTCACCTTTTGACTCCATGTTCCTCGAACTATTCCAGTCGCTCTGTCTCCATCAGTGGGTTTGTGAGCCTACCTTTGTTTCATCCGGCAATATTTTAGACCTTGTCTTTACATCTGACCCTGACTGGATTCAGGATGTGAGTGTGTATCCGCCTTTCCCCAAGTGCGGACACGTAACTATCAAAGCATCTTACTTATTCCAAAGTGAGCCTCCACCTGATGTGACTTCTGCCCCAACTTAAGAACATAAGAACATAAGAAAAGAAGGAGACTGCAAAAGACCATTCATGGCCTAGACTTGGCAGCTCCTGTTCCAGTCAACACACAAAAGATTTCTTACCAGAGAAAAGTCATCAACATTGTCACCCTTTACAGGAGTTCGTCAGATCTAATCTACAATATACATAAAATGCATCCAGAGGATTATGTCCATTCATGCAACCGCAAAATAATCTCCCCACTCCTTAGAAAAATATATACATATGTACATAAAAAAGTCAGTCCCATCTAGCAGCTTCATTCATATATTTATCTAATCTATTCTTAAAACTACCCAGAGAGGAGGCTTCTATCACATGTCTAGTGAGCCTATTCCATTCATCAACCACACGATTTGAAAACCAATTCCTCCCAATCTCCTTCCTAAACCTATACTTATCAAGCTTAAACCCATTGCTACGTGTCCTGTCATGTTCACTAAGTATAAGAACCTTACCCAGATCCCCTTTATTATATCCTTTTACCCATTTGAAGACTTCAATCAATTCCCCTCTGACTCTTCTCCTTTCCAATGTATGTAGATTTAGTTTTCTGAGCCTTTCACCTGGCCTAAGGGAAAATATGACAAAATACGAGTGTCCCTAAGACAGTACAACTGGGACTTCGAACTACTATACCTTAATATTGACGACGCATCACAAGTTTTTGTCAACATTTTAACTAAACTTGTTCAGCAGCATATCCCTAAGAGGTCCTACAGGAAAAAAACATCCCCATGGTTGAAGTCCATCCCCCGTAACCTCTACAAGCAGCGTACCAAAATGTGGAATGAATTCAAATTAACGAGACAGACTTATGGCAGACATTCTTACTTGGCACTACAAAAACTATTTAAGTTTAATGAAGCTAATTCTGCGCTAAGATTTGAAGTATTAACCGCCCAAATCAAATATGAAGAAAATCTTGAGCAGAACAGGGCTACTAAACCTAAACTATTTCATTCCTATATTCGGAACAAAAAACTCGATAGACCTAGAGTTGGCCCCCTTAGGGTTGACGGTGAACTATCTGATGATCCTATCACCATGGCCAATACTTTTGTCGAAGCGTTCTCTACAGTGTTTGTTGTTGAGACATCTTTGAACCCTTTTCCACATCAAGCGTGCGAGGGCATTATTTCATCTGTCCAATTTCACCCCCAAGATATTGTATCCCAACTCAAATCACTTGATGTTAATAGTGCCATGGGTCCTGATAACCTCCATCCCCGCCTTCTAAAAGAATGCGCATCAGAACTGGCTTACCCTCTGTCCATCATTTTCAATAAGTCTATGTCATCTGGTGCCGTACCTCAGACTTGGAAAACATCTCATGTTTGCCCAATCTATAAGAAAGGATCCCGTAGTGATCCACTGAACTATCGCCCGATTAGTTTAAACCCCACTCCCTGCAAGACAATGGAACGCATTATTTGCAAGTCACTATTTGGATTCATAGAAGATGATCTAATTTTTGATGAGTCCCAATTTGGTTTTAGGCCCAACCGTTCAGTCACTGACCAACTTTTACTCACTTACGACTACATAACTTACTGGTATGATCAAGGTCAAGTGGTTGATTTAATTCTATTTGACTTTGTTAAGGCGTTTGACCGAGTGCATCACCAGACACTCATTGATAAACTAGTGGCGATTGGTATCTCCGGCAATCTGTTACAGTGGATCAGCAGTTTTCTACTCGGCCGCTCAATGAAGGTCTCAATAAATGGATACACAAGCCTGGCAAAACCAGTCTTAAGTGGAGTTCCCCATTGTTGTTTCTCATATTCATAAATCACACCTGCTTCCAAATTCAGTGCAACTTTAAGTTGATAAAAGAATCACAGCATGGCTTTAGTAAGGGTAAATCCTGTCTCACTAATTTGCTGTCTTTTTATAGTAAGGTGTATGAAGCAGCAGATAATGATGAAAACTATGATATTTTATACTTGGACTTTAATAAGGCTTTTGATCGAGTGCCACATTTACGGCTTCTGAGCAAGGTTAAAGCACACGGGATCGATGGCAGTATATTTAGGTGGATTCAGTCATGGCTTGGTGACAGACAGCAAAGAGTTAGTATAGATGGAGTTAAATCTGAGTGGGGGTGTGTTAGCAGTGGAGTTCCGCAAGGATCTGTTTTGGGTCCCTTGCTATTCTTAATTTATATTAATGATCTTGACATAGGTATAAGTAGTGACCCGAGTAAATTTGCTGATGATACTAACATAACATAACATAACATAATTTAACGGATGACAAAAGCCACAAGGGCCTATCAAAGGTCATCCGTATCCATCAAATCCCACCCATATAATGCATCCATAGGATTTTGTCAGATCATGCAGCTACAATATACAATTTAACAATCCATAGGAATGTCCAACCATGCATCTACAATATATAATTTAAAGCCTCCATAGGAGTCTGTCAAAAACAAAATCAAAATCCCCCAAAATATACAATAAAAAGAAACTGCATCCACAGGAATGAGTCAAGAAACATATCCACATACCAAAAAGTAAGAAATTAACCCTCCATCCCCATATAATCATCCAATCTGCGCTTGAAAACATTCAAGTTTGGGCTGTCTACAGTCTCAGGTGGCAAACTATTCCAATAATCTACCACTCTGTTAGTGAAAAAATATTTTCTAACATCCAGTCTGCACCTCTGTTTTTTAATCTTTAAGTGGTGGCCTCTAGTTCTATTACTACCTTCTAACTCAAATAACTTGCTGAAATCTAATTTATCCATCCCAGAAAAGATTTTAAAAAGCTCAATCATATCTCCCCTCACACACCTTCTTTCAAATGAAAACATATTTAATACCCTCAGTCTATCTTCATATTCAAGGTGCTTCAGGGATGGTATTATTTTTGTTGCCCTCCTTTGTACTGACTCTAATAAGTTTATATCATGTCTAAAATGTGGTGACCATGCCTGTATACAGTACTCTAAATGTGGCCTGACATAAGAGTTGTATAGTTTAAGGATGACCTCCTTACTCTTGTAGCTAACATTTCTTTTAATGTAACCTAGCACCCTATTTGCTCTATTTTTTGCCTCAATACACTGCTTTGAAAATTTCAGTGACCTATCTACTACCACTCCTAAGTCTTTCTCATCTTCAACTGAATTAAGCCAATATCCATCCATCTCATAGCTAAATTCCCTATTATCTCTCCCCATGTTAATAACTTTGCATTTATTAAGGTTAAAAGTCATCTGCCACTTCTGAGCCCAAGCTAACAGCTTATCTAAGTCACCCTGCACTTTAAAGCTACCCTCAACCTCTTTGACTACAGCTGCCAATTTAGTGTCATCAGCAAAAATTGACACTTTGCTATTTACACCTTGCCCAAGATCATTTACATAGATTATAAATAATAAAGGGCCTAAAACTGATCCCTGAGGTACGCCACTAATAACATTCCTCCACTCTGACCTCACTCCATTCAGTACAACTCTCTGTTTCCTATTTTTCAGCCATTCAGTTATCCAATTTAAAACGTTCCCACATATCCCATGCAGCTTTAATTTATGAACTAGTCTTCTATGTGGAACCTTATCAAAAGCTTTGCTGAAATCTAAGTAGATCACATCAACTTTCTCACCCCTATCTAATTCTTTAGTTACATAATCCATAAAATCCAGTAAATTAGTTAAACACGATCTATCTTTTCTAAAACCATGCTGAGCATCATTAATTAACCTGCTACTCTCTAGATGATCAGAAATTCCCTTCTTAACCATCTTCTCAAGAATTTTACAGACTATAGAAGTTAAGCTTACTGGTCTAAAGTTATTTGGGTCCTCTTTGCTTCCCTTTTTAAAAATTGGCACTATATTTGCCAATTTCCAATCATTTGGTATTTCTCCAGACTCTAGTGATCTAATAAATATCTTCTCGAGAGCTACTGCAATACTTTCTACACCTTCTTTGAGTATCCTAGAATGAATGTTGTCAGGGCCAGATGCCTTACTAGTATTTAACTGAATTATAAGCCCTTTAATTTCTTCTCTGTCTATATTAATAGAATTTATCACTACTTCCCTTGACCTAGAATTATCATCAATTAATCTAACTGGTTTCTCTTCTGTGAATACTGAAGCAAAATGATCATTAAGGACCTCTACTATTTCCTCATCAGATTCTTTCAAAACCCCTTCATATTTAATAGGCCCTATTTTATCACTGTTAGATTGATTATTGATTCTATAATAGCTAAAGAATTTTTTAGGATCTTTATTATTATTTTTAGCTAAATTAATTTCTGCTGTCCTTTTGGTCTTCTTAATAATCTTATTTAGTTCATTTCTGGTTGACCTATAATGGTTTAAATTATCTAAACTACTCTCACTTTGTAATCTCTGGTATGCCCTTTTTTTCTCTGAAACTTTATTAGCTATTTCTTGGTTCCACCATAATGGTTTCCTACATTTCTTCCTAATAGACTTCATCGGAATACACTGTTCCTGAACCATGTTTAATATAGTCTTAAAAATATCCCACATCTCATAAGTATTCTTTCCATGGAATTCTATATCCCACCTAATCTGATTTAGCATGCTGCGTAATTTATCGTAATCTCCCCTATAAAAATTTGGAATTTTCGTGGAGTTTGACGTTGTTCTACCCTTAACTATTTGCAAATTAAACCGAACCATCTGATGATCACTGTTTCCCAATGATTCCCCTACACTCAATCCTTGAACTAAGTGATCATCATTTGAAAGAATTAGATCTAATATATTGGCACCCCTTGTTGGCTTATTAACAAATTGGATCAAAAAGTTATCCTCAAAACACTCCATAAACTTACAACTTGCTCTATCTCTTCCTATCATATTTTCCCAGTCTACAGAAGTTAAATTAAAGTCACCAAGAATAACTGTATCTTCTTTGCATCCTTTACTTATTTCCCTAATCATTAACTCATCGATACAATCAGTCTGTCCTGGTGGTCTATAAAAAGCTCCCAAGTGTATTTTCCTATTTTTACCAACCTTAATATCTATCCATAATGATTCACCTTCTCCTTGCTTTATAGAGTTATTTAGATTTGAAGAAATGCTATTTCTGATATAAATAATCAACCCACCACCAGTCCTATCTCTCCTTTGACTAATGTACATAGTATAACCCTCTAGTTCAAATTCACTGACATTATCATTAAATATATTTTCATTAACCCATGATTCAACTATACATATTATATCTATATCTTCATGAATGATATAACTAAATAATTCATCCTTCTTATTTCTAAGACTACGAGCATTTGTGTAAAGACAACTCAGCCCACCTATCCCTGAAGCACCTGAGGGCCTATCTCCTCTGCATCTCCTTTCTCTCTTTCCCCGACCCTGTACTCTTGTATTTCCCTGACCACTATCACTACTCAAGTAGTTTAACCCTAAAGCACTTCCATTAGCCTGCCTACCTTCTACAAATCTGTGTTTGCTTCCTTTCCCTGCCTCACTTTGAGCCATTAAATTTCCCTGACCACTATCAAAACCTAGTTTCCCGCCTCTAAAGACCTAATAACACTATCTAATTCCCGCCACAAAACCTCAACCCCATCTCGGCTCAGATGGAGTCCATCCATCGCATACAAACCCTTATTCCCATAAAACCCACTCCAAACATCTACAAATACCAATCCTGACTCCTCGCACAAACCTTTCACATATTCATTCAACCCCATTGCACGAGACAACCATTCCATCCCCACATCCATTCTGGGAAGCACACCTGAAACAACGCCTTTTACTCTACTTTCACACATCCTTTCAATCAGCCTTTTATACCGCTGTCGTAACTCACAAGTACCCACCTTCTTTACATCGTTTACTCCGACATGTGTAATCACAACTGCTTCCCTCTCACACCCAGACACCAACCTATCATACCTCTCACACACATCATTTACACCAGCACCCGGCAGACAAACTCTCACTCCCTTCCATTTACTTTCATTCAACTTCCTATCTAAATACCTAATCTGAGAGTCACCCATCACAATCACCTCAGTCATTCTCCTATTCTCTCTAGGCCTAGTATTACCCTCCCTCCTGCTCTCACTCACTCGACCTCCTATTCTACTTTCAGGCACGGCCACACCAGACAAATCTCTTTCAAATTCTTCCTCTCTCAGGGCATCAAATCTGTTAGTTAGCCTAACAGGTTTCATGTCCCTCTCATTCACACACCTAACCTGTCCTAACTTATCTATTCTGTTCACTTTCACCCACCACTCATCATCACTTACTTCACTTACTGCTTTCTCTCCAGTCCCTGTTCTAGGCCTAACTTCCTCCCTCCTGGTCCCAATCTGACTCTTCAAACGTACACTTGCATCTCTTCTCACTTCAGACACTAAATCATTCAGTCTCAAGCATTCCGCACGTAATCGACTCACCTCCTCAGTCAAAGCACATACACGGCACTCAGACACATTCACTCTCCTCTCTACACCACAGACATCGCACACTACATACACACTACTTTCAAAAGGCATACTCTCTACATCCAAACAGTCAGCCATACTTAAACAAGAACAATAATAGAAACAAAAACTTACAAACAACAAGAATTTGACCCCAATTTGTGCGCGCAAGTTTAAAACCTGCTAATCAAGATGGCCCCGAAGTAAACAAAAGTCACTTTCTCACCAAAACAAAATAACCACAATTTATACAAAATAACCACAATTTAACTTTGTTATATTAACCAAATATATGATCTTATAACTTAATATTTATGTTTATGTCACACACCAAAGTATATCAAATAATCAAAATATTCTGAGAGCTCTACGAAACATGTGCTACCTGTTCGAAGGTCAGCCATTAGGGCTGATTCTGATGCTGTTGTAATGCAGGAGGAATTGACCATTCTGTCCAATTGGGGCGAGAAATGGCAAATGAAGTTTAACATAGACAAATGTAGTGTACTTAGTATAGGTAGAAATAATCCATTGAATAGTTATAAATTAAATGGGAGAATTTTAGGGAGGACCGATTGTGAGAGGGACTTGGGTATTTTGGTAAGTTCAGACTTTCGTCCTAGAAAGCAATGCCTAAATGCTAAGAATAAAGCTAATAGGATATTGGGAGTGTAAGCAATAAGAGTGCTGAAGTCATTCTAAAACTGTATCTGACGCTAGTTAGGCCTCATCTAGACTATGCAGTACAATTTTGGTCACCATAATTTAACGGATGACAAAAGCCACAAGGGCCTATCAAAGGTCATCCGTATCCATCAAATCCCACCCATATAATGCATCCATAGGATTTTGTCAGATCATGCAGCTACAATATACAATTTAACAATCCATAGGAATGTCCAACCATGCATCTACAATATATAATTTAAAGCCTCCATAGGAGTCTGTCAAAAACAAAATCAAAATCCCCCAAAATATACAATAAAAAGAAACTGCATCCACAGGAATGAGTCAAGAAACATATCCACATACCAAAAAGTAAGAAATTAACCCTCCATCCCCATATAATCATCCAATCTGCGCTTGAAAACATTCAAGTTTGGGCTGTCTACAGTCTCAGGTGGCAAACTATTCCAATAATCCACCACTCTGTTAGTGAAAAAATATTTTCTAACATCCAGTCTGCACCTCTGTTTTTTAATCTTTAAGTGGTGGCCTCTAGTTCTATTACTACCTTCTAACTCAAATAACTTGCTGAAATCTAATTTATCCATCCCAGAAAAGATTTTAAAAAGCTCAATCATATCTCCCCTCACACACCTTCTTTCAAATGAAAACATATTTAATACCCTCAGTCTATCTTCATATTCAAGGTGCTTCAGGGATGGTATTATTTTTGTTGCCCTCCTTTGTACTGACTCTAATAAGTTTATATCATGTCTAAAATGTGGTGACCATGCCTGTATACAGTACTCTAAATGTGGCCTGACATAAGAGTTGTATAGTTTAAGGATGACCTCCTTACTCTTGTAGCTAACGTTTCTTTTAATGTAACCTAGCACCCTATTTGCTCTATTTTTTGCCTCAATACACTGCTTTGAAAATTTCAGTGACCTATCTACTACCACTCCTAAGTCTTTCTCATCTTCAACCTTTGAGAGGCCCTTGTGGCTTTTGTCATCCGTGTAATTATGTTATGTTATGTTATGTTATGTACTCTCTGGAGTCTATCTCTTTCGATAAGTAGTTCCAGGTTCCTTTCCCTCTGGTTGGTGTGACCGTAAACAGAAGCTGTGCAACAGACATTTAGGTCTCCACCTAGCAATGACATTTTTCCTGGCCAAAGATTTTGAATAGATTGGGAATGGGCAGATATTCTTGCCGTGGCGGCTGATAGGCCGCTGCCACAGGCTAAATATGTAGATTAAAAAAAATTGTGTGTAAATATTATCGTTCACTCGTGTCGGAATATTCATGCGCGTTTGAGTCCTTTTCGAATTATTATTCTATAAACAATTAGGATTATATACTGGGGGGCTGTGCCCCCCAGACCCCCCGCAATTTAGTGAAACTCAGGATCATCGTAGTGTAGTTTCTCCGTTGTGTTTACCCCCACACGAGCCGTCAAATTAAATGTACTCCAAAACGTGAAACATTTTGGAACACGGACGAAATAGTACGTCCCATCGTTCGCGCCGATAATCTATATATTTACCATTTGGTATTTTTATTGAGGTTGTTTCAGTGTTTACACCGTGTTCGGATTTTGATAATATGGTACAGTATATATTCATTTTTCTCTCTATTGATAAGCGTACAAAAGTTGGCCAATGATGATGATGTACTCAATTTTCGAAGAGAGATGGTATAGTGAAAGATATAGTGAGTGAAAAAAAAAATTAAAGATGGGGGGGGGGGGGTTGCCCTAGTAGGGAGGGCATCACTTTATTTTTATGGATTATTTTTCCTTTATTTGTGTTGTTATTTTGTGTGTTTTTTATCTTCATGTGTTTGTAGTGTTCTTCTTATTGTCCTTTGTTTCTTCTTCTCTGTCTTTTTACTTTTAGTGCAATAATGTTGTTTGTAGCATTCAAGCCTTTGAAAGCTTTTTTGCCGACAATGCTATTTTAGTGTTGTCTGTTGTCTCATTTTTCGTGTGTAAATGTATGGGACTAGATGTGATGTGTTGTGACGCTTTTATGTGTATATTGGAGTGATATTGTTTCGTGTACACAGTTTTGTGCTCGGGAACCGGCTTCTGCGTGAGGCTTTCGCCCGTAGCCACGCAGGTATATTCAACCTTCTGCCTGCTCCCTGTAGTTCTGGAGTGACATCGTCCGTTAGAGTGGACCAGATCTTCTTGCCCAGTTTCTGGGTGACGACATAGATAGGCTCCAAGCATTTCCTCCGATGCAGGACGCTTTGCCTGACTCGGTCACGCCTTCTTACTTTGTTGATAAGCAGAAAGGCAGTGTTCTGGATACGTTGGAGCCTTTTCATCGAGGTTTTATTAGCCGCTTGGGACACCACTGCGGGGTAGATCAGCATAGCCCGGACATACATCATATATAATTTTCTGATGTTGGACGAGCTAAGATCTCCTCTAAACCTGTAGAGCTTGGAGATTTCTCTCTTCGCCAGGTTCCGCCTCTCCGTGTGGTGTCTTGAGTATCCATGGTCGGTGATTTTGAGGCCCAGGACGGTGCCTTCGGCGGAGTAGCCGTACCTCCTCCCATCTATGATGATGGGCCATGTCAACTCGCGGTTCAACGGGACAATTTTGAACTTGTCCCTGTTGGTCCTGATTTTCCATCGTCTCTCGAATCGGCTAATGTTGTTGATTTCCGCTATAGTGCGGGCCGCCTGCGCCCTTGCTTTCCTCTCCGGGCACGGGATAATTTGTGTGACGTCATCTACGTATTGCAGATACATCGTGTCCCTGTGCACCGGAGTTGGGAGGTCGATGGTGAAGACCAAGTAAAGCAGAGGACTCAGGCAGCTTCCCTGAGGGACGCCCGACTTTAATTCGAATTCGGGGCCTCTGTGCCCTTCAATCACGAGACACGCCCTTCTGTCCATGATGAAGTCACAGAGGATCCTTTCCAGGATTGGGTCTAACTGGAGGTTCAGGATCTTGTATTGAAGTCCTTCCAGCCAGACTTTATTGAAGGCCTTTTGCACGTCACTCAACACAATGTCTACATAGAACCTGTTCGCTTGGGTGTATGCTACTTTCTCAGTTAGGAGCGCCAGGGCAGTGTCTGTGCCCATTTTTTGCGGAACCCGTGTTGTTGTGGGTTGTGCGCTCATAACTCGCTCAGTTGAGCTTGTAGCCTGTTAGCTAAAATCTTTTCAAAGATTTTACCCTGCATCTCAAGAAGAGAGATGGGGCGATAGCTTGCCACCTGGTCTGGGGGCTTGTTTCCCTTTGGGATAAAGATGATTTTGGCCATCTTGTATCCATCCTGGAAGTAGCCTGTATTCAGGGCTGCATTCATCGTGCTTGCTAATCCCTGAATAATTTGCCTTGGGGCATTTACGAGGTTATTTTTCGTAATCCCAGACCAGCCTGGAGCCCTCTACTTGAAGGACCTTATGGTGTTCAAGGTCTCTTCTACAGTTATCGGGCATCCGTGGTCAGCCATCACTCTTTCTTGTGATACTTTCGGATGGGGTGGGTTCTATGTATCATTGTGCCGAGGTCGTCGAGCAGTTGGTCTTCGAAGTCCTGGTCAAAGTCGTCGTTCTCCTCCGGTTATATAGCGAAAATCGTTTGCCAGTGCGATCTAAATCTTATTTCGAGAGACTCTGGGTCCTCTATGATGTCGTCTCCTTCCTTGATTTGGGCGTCTTCTAAAGGCGCTCAACTCGGGGAAATCGAGATGTTGGGAGTACGGTCTCTGGCTGGAGCTGCACGTTGATTGCCGGTTTCCTTGTTTGTATAACTACGGCTTCGGCCATTCTTAACCTTCGTTTATCTTTCAACTTAATGATGATCGAGGTGTTCTTAGTTAGCTCCTCGCGTTTCAAGACAGTTCCATTGGAGTGAACGTGCCTTTTTATCGCTCTGTCTTGAAGGTGAGCTGCCACCGATTTTGCACGAAAATTCATACACGACGTTGGTCTCCTGGAGTTCACCTATAGGCGGAAGGCAGCTACATCGACTGTCAGTACTTTAAGGGCTGGGCCGAAACAGTTTCGGTCCCAATTAAATTCTGTTCGGTACTAATTGGACAGAGTCCCAAAATCTCCCCTAACCCAGTCGCCCAGCCGGTCACCACTCGCGCAGGAGCGAGAAAAGAATCCTAGGATCCTGCCCCCTTCGAAGTTCCAGCTAACTCAGAATTTAAGGGAATTCTAAACCCAGAATTCGCCAAGGCCCAGAAGGAGTGTGGAATTACCCTCCCCTTGTAGAAAAAGTCGCAAAATAAAGAAGACTCGGTTCATGGGAATAAGACCGCGTCCTACGTCGAAAAAGATGGCCTCCTTTACAGAGAGACTACGGATATAGTTAACCCAGTAAACCTCTCCCTTTGCATTCTCCAATCTTATGTTCCCATGCTGCTCAAGGTCGCGCATGATAGTGTCTTTTCCGGCCACTTCAGTCATAACAAGACAGGTCAGAGAATTTTCAAGCATTTCTTTTGGCCTGGCGCAGCAGCTGACATCTCAAAACATTGCCAGTCGTGTGACATTTGTCAGAAGACCTTTGCTAAAGATCGCGTAAAACCCGCCCCCCATCCCTTCAGAGAGGTCCATCATTTCTGAACCCTTCTCCCGTGTAGCCATCGACCTTATCAGCTCCATTCACCCCCCATCTAGTGAAGAGCACAGCTATATATTCACTCTAGTGGATTTTGCCACGCGTTTTCCCGAGGCTGTCCCACTAAAGAGGATATATAGCATCACTTGTGCCGGAGCCCTCATATCCATTTTTTCGAGAGTAGGCGTTCCCAAGGAGGTATTGTCCGACAGAGGAAGACAGTTTACTTCAGAATTAATGGAGCATGTGGGAAAATTATTGATGGTAAAGCCCCTGTTTACCACTCCTTTTCACCCAGAGACCAATGGAATGTGTGAGAAATTAAATGGTACTCTTATAGCAATGCCTCTGGGCCTTCCTATAATAAAAAGCTCCTGGGAAACTTAAACATATATATCATCATTTATTATGTATAAAATTCATTCAGTTATTTTACTTTAACTTTGTCAATTTAATCTTTCAATTAATTTACTTCAACTTTTGTAAATTAAATCATTTTATGTAACTTAATAATTGATTAATTCATTTATTTTACTTGTCAATTCAATTAACGTATACTGTTCCAAACAACATCTCTTAAATTTTACACACAGACAAACAAACACGTTCCCAGCTCAATCAAAATAGCACGCTATTCCGCCCACTCGACTAGCAGTTTTCTTCGTATGAAGGTCGGTTATCATTCCTTCTACAATTATTCATTTACCTCCGAACAAATCATACTTAGTTAATTCCATTTTCTCTCACAATTCTTTGCAAACGACCATACGAGAGTAGATCCTAATTATATTTACTTCTCATTGCAGCCCCAAGTCAGTCCATCATAGATACTCTATATCATTTACAATATTATTATATACTCTACATTACTACACTATATTATATATTATTCACCATATTATTCCACCATATTATTTCATATTTATTTCACGTACTTCAATTCTCTTCGCATCTTGTTACTGTAAATGATATTTTACCATATCTTACATCGTATACATAATCTACTTGTCTCATTGTACATTCGTTGATTATATGAATATATTTATATTTGTTTAATTGTTTTTCTTAAAACCTAGTTCATTATTCCAAAATTTATTTCGCTGTCGCCTTTAGGCCTAAAAACTAACGGCAGACAACTTCGATCAAACAAATTTATGGTTATGGTTTTCGAAACGCTATCTAGGCTGATTTATTAACAGAAGATAAATCACATAGATAACCATACACTATACTCTCAAGTCCATCCTCCGTAAGATATGTGCTGAGCAACCACGTGAATGGCACCGCTATCTTCCTGTGTTACTCTTCACCTACAGGGAAATCCTGCATCGTGCTCTTGCCTTTGCTCCATTCGAAATGTTGTACGGTCGTAATGTAAGAGGCCCCCTTAGTATTTTAAAGGAGTTATTCTCACAACCTCAATTCGATCAGGAAGTTCAATTTCCCTATACGTATGTGCTGGAAATCCGCGAGAGGTTAGCATAATGCGCCAGCATCACGTCTCAGAACGCCGAAGTAAATTTTGAAAAATGCAAGACATACTTCGACGTTAAATCTAAAGACCGCCGTCTCAAAGCAGGAGATGAAGTTCTCTTATTGCTGCCCACCGATAACAATAAACTCATAAGCCAATGGAAGGGCCCTTTCCGGTTTTGAAGGCATGAGGACGTGGACTATCTAATCCGAACACTTTCCGGAGAAAAATTATTCCACATCAATATGCTGAAGAGGTACCACCGCCGTGCCCACGTTAATAATATTGTGGCCCTCGATGAAAGATCCGCCATGGAATCGGATTACCCTGCCGAATCCCTTGATATTGTGCAAACTGTATGTGTTGAGCAGGACGAAGACTATCCTTTACCGTCCCTACCAGGAGAAACCGACTTATCCACTGATGGTCTAAAAATCGACGAGCGGCTGACACCACCACAACAAAATCAGCTCCAGCTCCTCCTTAGTCGGTTTAGTTGTTATTTCCAATAA
This sequence comes from Ceratothoa steindachneri, assembly GCA_963969495.1. Classification (NCBI taxonomy): domain Eukaryota; kingdom Metazoa; phylum Arthropoda; class Malacostraca; order Isopoda; family Cymothoidae; genus Ceratothoa; species Ceratothoa steindachneri. Next base: position 251,735,372 of record OZ018318.1, read on the forward strand.
ACCTGGATGCGCCACTCAGTTCGAGCACGACACATGAACCAGTTAGATCTAAGCCTTATCCCTTACTCATTCACTTGAGGCAAGCCTTTAATTTAGAGGTGGAGAATTTGCTCCAATTAAACATAATTGAGCCCTCTACTTCTGATTATTGCTCGCCGATAGTTATGGTTAAGAAACCCGATGGCTCTTATAGGATGTGTGTTGACTTTCGGAAACTAAATTCCGTCACCGTTTTCGACGCCGAACACATCCTTCTGATAGATCAAAACCTCAATCTGTTTGATGAAGCGAAATTCATTAATGAACTCGACCTGTGTAAAGCCTATTTATTACCAAGTCTCGCTCAAGAAAGAAGTGAGAAAATTTACGTTGTTTGCCACTGACAAAGAGCTTTTGCAGTTCCGGAGGCTTCCCTTCGGTCACATAACCGTTTGTAACAATTATAATCAGCTAATGCAGAGAATTTTAGATGGTTTGCCAAATACCTCTTTCTATTTTGACAATATTTATATTGCTACTCGCGACTGGGACCAACATTTAGTATCCCTTCGAGGTTTGCTGACGCGGTTGCGAGAAAACGGTCTTACTATTGGCCCCGGTAAGTGCCACTTCGCCTTTGAAACCATTAAATATTTAGGGTTTAATATTGGGAAAAAACAACTTAGTCCCCAAGAGGAGAAGATAAAGGCCATCGTCGATATGCCTCTTCCCTGCAATAAGAAGCAGCTCCGGTCTTTCAGAATTTAAGGTACTGTTAAATTCATTTTTTTTAGAATAATTGATTATTTTGTGTACACCCATTTCTTTGTAGTTTTTATGCATTTATGAAGTGAGAATAAATGTCCTCGCGATATGATTTGGGAATGTCCCCGATATCTTCATGTTTTCTTTTTGGTTTAAACTCCCCAGGTGGAAACCATATGTCGTGTGGTTTTAGATTTTTTTTATATACTTATGTCTTTTATTAAGTATTCTTTTTTCTTGGTAGTATGTATAGTATTCTGTGTGGTCACATGGCAATTTTTGAATAAGCTGATCAATTTTCTGTTTGTAGTGTATAGCTTGGTAACAGCGTATGTATATTGTGTATAATTCCTTTATGTTTCGGTAGAAAACAAGTCGGAACTGAGTCGCCCCCCCCCCCCCACACACACACTTAAAAGAGTATCGGGTTGTCCTTTTTCTCCCCTTATTTCTTCCTTTTTTTAATGAGAAAAGGTCCAACTTTCGAAATGGGAGGTGAGTGAGGAAACAAGCACGTGATGGGAAAAATAACGTCGCTTTTAAGCATTGCCTCCACGTGATGAGCCTCGCTTTAGCGTACAAGCAATTTTCGAAGCTCAAAAGCGTGAAAAAGTATAGGAGTGGGCTCATGGAAAATTCAGCCCTTATCAATCCGAGTATTTAGGCAAGACAAGAAATCCCCCCCCCCCTCCTCTTCCAGCCACGCTGGGAGCGGCTGGGACAAACGCCACCCGGTCCGCGTTCACCATTACTCAAACGACGGGCGATAGTTCCCCCGCTTCTTCTATGGGGTAAGCTCCCTCACTGGCAGGCGTCTATATGTATCCGTTTGAGGAGGAATCCAGAGAGATTGGTGCGAGAGCAGACGATCTTACTCCTCCTCGATTTGAGTTGTCATACGCCGAAGGCAAGGAGACGCTATGGGATAAAACCGAGTATCCCTCCTTGGATAAAACAAATATCCACCCTAGAACTAGTTAAGAACTCTTCTCCCCGTAAGAATACCCGTCCGAATCCACGCAACGACGCCATCTCCAGACAAGAACCAAGTTTTATCCCAAATGGCTTCAGTGAAGATTAATCTTAGCGTAATACCCCCTTGATTACGCATAGTCGACCAAACAAATGTTTGACGTCTCGGAGAAACTCACCCTTCGTTTTCTTCAAAGGAATTTACACCGGAAGAATTCCCACCCTCCATTCTTGAAGGCTCTGCTCCCCCCCCCCCCCGACCCGTCATCTCAAAGGAATACTTCAACTAAAAGCAAGTTGACCCTTGACCCGTCGAAGTGACCCAAACATCATCTCACCGCCTCGCTGGATACGGCCATCGTCTCCCCCAACCCTCCCACCTTGTACGAGGTATTGTAACGAATATTTTAGCTTCTACAAATTTATAATTGCCGTCTACCGCTCCCCATTATCATTTGTGTGTTTATCATGTCCCCGCTTAAAGCTCAAATTTTAATTCCAGCCAGCCTACCCAATTTTATTGCATTTTAGAATAACTAGTCTTCTTAATAGCCCATTGACCACTGTAACTATCTGTCTTATATGCCTGTTTATTGTTGTACCATTTAACTTTAATTATTAATATTTATTAAAGTCTATTTTGTGCCGACTCCTTTATTTTCCGGCTAATTGAGCTAATCATAGCAGTGTAACAGCATGTAATTAAGTGAGATTTAGAACTCTCAGCCAATACAAAGATTTAAAGTAGCATCTATTGGACTAGGCCTCCCTTACGAGGATCTGACCTCGTAACCGGACCTCGGCTATCCCAAGTTATTAAATGGAAACCCCCGCGCACTCTAAAATCAAATATAATAGATGTATGTATAGTATATAGAGCTATACTACGATAGTGTGCAATCAATTCTATTTTCATGTCCCCGTGCGTTTAAGGTAGATTATTTGTATATCTTAAAGACGATTTTTTTTAAAGTAAATTGTTTTCCCTTAAAGCAACCAGAAACCGAGTGTCGATAACAGGACTTAAGAACCAATTTAAAGTTGTATTTTGTACATGTATATATTATGGTATTTGGTTATTAGTGGGATTTATTTTAGTTAATAAATCTGCCTATATAGCTATTTGAAAGCCATTACCATAAATTTGTTGAGTTTGGATGGAAATGGTCGCCTGCTAATATTTAGGCCTAACGACTGACGTGAAATGAATTTAGAAAACTTCTGAACTAGGTTTGTAAGCATAGAGTTGATATGTTACATGACCTGGGCACATTTAGGGATGGATCTGTGTTAGAAATTGACCATGCCACAATTGTTTGCGTGATGTAGGACGAGAAAAGTTTCGCATCGCGCTAACTTTATCTTCGAGTGGGCTAATCCCTGCACTCGGGACATGGTGCCCCAAGAATGAGAGTTGCGGGACACCAAAGAGGCACTTGGAGGCGTTTAGTACGATACCGTACTCCTGATGACGAGAAAAAACTTGGCGAAGCTGAGAAAGGTGTTCCTCCAGTGAGGAAGATGATATTAGGAGGTCATCGATGTAGCAAAATACGAAAGGAAGACCCCCTAAGGACTTGATCCATAAAGCGCTGGAAAGTTTGACCAGAGTTACGCAATCCATATGGTATTTTGACCATTTTAAAAGCACCAAACGGAGTGGTGATGTTAGTCTTTGCGACATCATCAGGGTAAATAGGGATTTGGTTGAAAGCACGAATCAGATCCAAACGAAAAAAAATCGTACAATCATGGAAAGAAGAGGTAAAATCGGCTAAGTACGGCAAGGAATAACGATCAGGAATTGTTACAGCGTTAAGCGCTCTGTAATCCCCAACTGCTCTGAATTCCCCCGGCGTGGATTTGGGCACAATGTGAAGTGAAAAGGCCCACGGATAAGAGGAAGGCCTACAAATGCCTGAATCAATCATGAATTGAAATTCATCACGCATAGCAGAGAGTTTATCAGGTGCTAGACGACGTGGCCGTGAGAATACAGGACCTCCTGTTGTCTCGATCCGATGCGCCACACTATGTTTAATGGGCCTGTCCTTCGAAGGTGGAAGGGTGAGTTCAGAAAACTCCTGACGGAGGTGCTGAAACGGTGGTTCGGTGGATGGGAGACGAATAGAGATGAAGGAACTCTGAGAAGATGAGTACGAACTTGAGACAGTGAGGAGAGTTTTGCGGTCGACAAGCTTGCGTTGGATTAATGGCCTGATCCCCTTGGAGACTCCTCTCATGAAAATTTCAGTAAGGAGAGGGCTAAAAAGTTCGATTTGAGCACCTTTTAACCTGATAAGGTCCTTCAGATATGTTAAAAAAGAAGTAGGACTCTTATCTCCCATTTCCTGAGTATTCAAGAGCTCTCTCAGGTCATCTATTTGGGACCTACTGTATTTATTGAGGAAAGCCTCCTTTAGGCGGTCTAGAACTCCAGCCTGTTCCCCGTTAATTAACACTTCCCTGAATTAAATAAAGATACTTATGGGCAACCGCTAGATAATTGCTGCTACTTTCTCTTCCTCAGTGATGTTCTGTGGTTTAAGGAGGAGGGATGAGACTTCCAGCCATGCAATTGTGTTTGCAGGATCATACACGGGAAGAAAGAGGTACGCATGTGGTTGTCTATGCGCAGACTGTGGGTTCGAGGCAGACGGTTGGTCATGATGAGGTTGGCCGTTAACTGATGTCCTTAGTTGGTGTGTTTGGTCCATCATAGTCACTGTTTTATGTATACTTGTGCTAATTAAATGAATGTGTTGACGTGAGTGAAGTCGCTGTGGCTGTGTGCACGTGCGGTGTGTGTGTGTGTGTGTGTGGAAATTATTTACGAGCACGGGAATGTGAAATGAAAAAAAATGAGAAATAAAGGAAATTGTCCACTCGTTGAATATAGGGGATATTATTAAATTATAATGACGTGAATTATGATAATTGGAAGAATGATGTTAAAGATAATACGCGATATAATAGAAAATGAACACGTGAATCGAAAATGCTCAAGCAAGGCTTTGGGAAAATTGACGCGTGGAATTAAAAATTATTTTAACGTTTAAACTTATTTATTGATTGACGGGAGATTATTAAACTTTGGGTACCACTTTATAGTATATGGTTATTCATGGGATTTATTTTGGGTTAATAAATCAGCCTAAATAGTATTTCGAAAACCATAACCATAAATTTGTTTGATCGAAGTTGTCGCCTGATAGTTTTTAGGCCTAAGACGAAAGCGAAATAAATCTTGAAATAATGAACTAGGTTTTAAGAAAAACAATTAAACAAATATAAATATATTCATATAATCAACGAATGTACAATGAAACAAGTAGATTATGTATACGATGTAAGATATGGTAAAATATCATTTACAGTAACAAGATGCGAAGAGAATTGAAGTACGTGAAATAAATATGAAATAAAATGGTGGAATAATATGGAGACTATGTTGGACTGTGAATTAGGGGCTGCAATATGAGAAGTAAATATAATTATGACCTACTCTTGTATGGCCATTTGCAAAGAATTGTGAGAGAAAGTGGAATTGACCATGTATGATTTGTTTGGAGGTAAATGACTAATTGCAGAAGGAATGATTTTCGACCTTTATACGAAGAATGGCGAGAGTCGAATGGGAGAGTAGAGTGTGTTATTTGGTATGTTTGTTTGTGAAATTTTAAGAGATGTTGATTGAAACAGTAGTACATTAAATGAATTAACAAGTAAAATAAATGAATTAATTAATTATTAAATTGTACATCAAATGTGATTTAATTTACAAAAGTTAAGTAAAATAATAGAACGATTAAATTGACAAGGTTAAGTAAAATAATTGAACGATTAAATTGAAAAGCTTAAAGTATTGCATAATATGAATTTTACATAATGATATATATATATATATATATATATATATATATATATATATATATATATATATATATATATATATATATATATATATATATAAGCTTCCCAGGAGGTTTTAATTATAGGAATGCCTAGAGGCATTGCTATGGGTCTTTGCAGATAGTGGTCAGGAGAAAAAAAGAGTACAGGGTGAGGCAGAGAAAGGAAAGAGATGCAGACGAGATAGAGTGGAAGGTATACATTCTAAAAGAGGTGTTTCAGGGATAGGAGGGCTTAGTAGTCTGTATACCAATGCTCGTAGTATTAGAAATACGAAAGATGAGTAATTTAAGTTATATTATTGAAGAAGAGATATATATATATATATATATATATATATATATATATATATATATATATATATATATATATATATATATATATATATATATATATAATATGTGTAATAGAATCATGGGTTAATAAAAATAAATTTAATGATAACGTGAGTTAATTTGAACTACAGGGTTATGATAGGTACATTATTGAAAAGAGAGATAGGACGTGTGGTGGGTTGATTATTTATATCAGAAATAGCATTACTAAATAATTCTATAAAGCAAGAAGAAGTTGAGTCACTGTGGATAGATATTAAGGTCATTAAAAATAGGATAATACAATTGGGAGCCTTTTACAAACCACCTGGACAGACTGACTGTATTGATGAGATACTGATCAAGGAAGTAAGGAAAGGATGCCAAGAGATACAGTTATTCTTGATGACTTTAATTTAAATTCTCTGGACTGGAAAAATATGATAGGAAGGGAGAGAGCAAGCTTTAAGTTTATAGAATGCTTTGAGGATAATTTTATGACTCAATTTGTTAATAAGCCAACAAGGCGTGCCAATATCTTAGATCTGGTTCTTTCAAAGGATGATCACTTATAGCAATACCATCTGGGAATCCCTATAATAGAATCCTCCTGGGAAACTTAAATATATATATATATATATATATATATATATATATATATATATATATATATATATATATATATATATATATATATATATATATATATATATATATATATATGTATAAAATTCAATTCATTCATTTATTTTACTTAACTTTTGTCAATTCAATCATTCAATTATTTTATGCATAACCTTTTGCAATTCATTTATTTTATGTAACCTTTAATAATTCAAATATCCCGTGACGAAAAACTGATTTCATTTAACGCACCGGTTCAAACAAAATCTCTTAGAATTTCACGCACATACAAACACACGCATTTCACCATTGTGAAATAATACGAATTGACTCTATCTTATTTTGTGTTCGCATCACCACCCAAACATGCTCGACTTTACTTCCAATCAAGGTCAGTTATAAATCCCTCACACTTATTCCCTTCAAACAGCCATAAGAGAGTAGGTCTTAATTCTCGTTACTTCACACATTGCAGATCCCAATTCACATACCATCATAGTCACTTCATATCTTAGTCATTTCATATCTTAGTCACTTCATATCTTATTTCATACCTTAGTTACTTTACATCTTGTTACTTTAAATCATAGTTACTTTATCACATCTTACTTTATCATATTTGCTTTACCACATCTTACGTTGTATTCCTAATTCAATTCTCTCATTGTGCATTCGTTTATTTTGTAAATATATTTATTTAGTTTATTTTTTTTTATTACAAGCCTAGTTCAGAAGTTTTCTAAATTCATTTCACGTCAGTCGTTAGGCCTACAAATCAGCAGACGACTATTTCCATCCAAACTCGACATTTCATGGTAATGGTTTTTAAATACTATTTAGCCTGATTTATTAAGTAAAATAATCCCTTTAATAACCAAATAGCATACAGTTAGTTCAGCAAATGACTGTGGTGGAAAAATTGGGAAATAGTAATCCTCAGATGGTTCGTTTTAACTTGGAAATAGTGAAAGGTACAACATCAACAAACTCCACAAATCTCCAAATTTTTATAGGGGAGATTACGATAAATTACGAAACTTGTTAAATCAGATTAGGTAGGATCTAGAATTCAGGGGGAAGAATACTTATGAGATGTGGGACACTTTTAAGAATATACTAAACATAGTCTAGGAGCAGTATATTCCAATGAAGGCTATTGGGAAGAAATGTAGGAAGCCATTGTGGTGGAATCACGAGATAGCTAGGAAAATTTCCGAGAAGAAAAGGGCATACCAGAGATTACGGAGAGAAAGTACTTTTGACAATTTAAATCATTATAGATCGATCAGAAATGAGCTAAATAAGATTATTAAGAAGAGCAAAAGAACGGCAGAAATTAATTTAGCTCAAAATAATAATAAAGATCCAAGAAAATTCTTTAGCTATTATAGAATTAATAACAAATATACCAGTGATAAAATAGGGCCTATTAGATATGAAGGGGCTTTGAAAGAATCTGATGAGGAAATAGTAGATGTTCTTAATGATAATTTTTCTTCAGTATTTACACAAGAGAATCTAGATAGATTAATTGATGATAATTCTAGGTCAAGGGAAGTAGTGTTGAATACCTTTAATGTGAACAGGGAAATAATTAACGTGCTTATTGGAGTTAAATACTAGTAAGTCATGTGACCCAGACAACATTCATTCTAGGTTACTTAAAGAAGGTGTAGATAGTATTGCAGTAGCTCTTGAGAGGATATATACAGATCACTAGAGTTTGGAGAAATACCTAAAGATTGGAATTAGCGAATGTAGTGTCAATTTGTAAAAGGAAGGTAAAGAGGACCCAAATAAATTTAGGCCAGTAAGCTTAACTTCTATCGTTTGTAAAATTCTTGAGGAGATAGTTAAGAAGGGGATTTATGACCATCTAGAGTGTGGTAAATTAATAAATGATGCTCGCATGGGTTTAGAAGAGGTAGATCGTGTTTAACAAATTTACTGTATTTTATGGATTATGTTACTAAACAATTAGATAATGGAGAGAATGCTGATGTAATTTACTTAGATTTTAGCAAAGCTTTTGATAAGGTTCCACATAGGAGATTGGTTCACAAATTAAAAATGCATGGCAGATGTGGTAGAGTTTTGAATTGGATAACTGAATGGCTGAAAGACAGGAAACAGAGAGTTGTGCTGAATGTGGTGAGGTCACAGTGGAGGGACGTTATCACTGACGTACCTCAGGGATCCGTTCTAGGCCCTTTATTATTCATAGTTTATATAATAAATCTTGGAGAGGCTGTAAATAGCAAAGTGTCAATTTTTGCTGATGACAGTAAATTGCCAGCTGTAGTCAAAGAGGTTGAGGGTAGCTTTAAAGTGCAGGATGACTTAAATAAGTTATTAGCTTGGGCTCAGAAGTGGCAGATGAATTTTAAGCTTAAAAAATGCAAAGTTCTTAACATGGGAAGGGATAATAGGGAATTTAGCTAGGAAATGGATGGGCATTGGTTGAATTCAGTTGAGGATGAGAAGGACTTAGGCGTATTAGTAGATAGGTCACGGAAGTTTTCAAAGCAGTGTATTGAGGCAAATATAGAGCAAATAGGGTGCTAGGATACATTAACAGGATTGTTAGTGACAAGAGTAAAGAGGTTATCCTTAACTCTACAACTTGTATATTAGGTAACAAAAATAATACCTTCCCTGAAGCACCTTGAATATGAAGATAGATTGAGGGTACTGAATATGTTCTCATTTGAGAGAAGATGTGTGAGGGTGTAGCGGCTGGTCCTGGAAACCACCCGCCACAAGGTCAACTCACTCACTCGTGAGACGCCTGTCAGATCGGAAGGAAACAAAATACACAGATACCTATTTTCTTTTATTAAAATAACATAAACTTATCCACCACCCAATACAATTAATTATCTAACAATTTAAATATATAAGAAAAACGTACAACAAAAAATATACACAAATTGATGCTCCCACTTCATCCTCCCTCAATATGCGCAACACAAAATGTATACAGGTCAATATAGGCGCAACACCATAAATATAAACAATTACCAAATAACTGGTTTGCGAAAGCACCATTTTTTTTCTCCACCTCTCTCTCCCTCTCCAACATTCGTGGCCACCACAAACCCCTCAATTTAGCCGGCTCAGTTAGCTTAATGTTACTAAGGTTGCCCCGGGACGGGGGGGGGGGTGCACGTTATGGGACAGTTCACTCGCTCTCCCTGAGCGTGGGGCGGGGAAGAAAGTGCACTCGAGCGGTCGGTCTCTCTCTCTCTCAAGGGAGACCAAGGGGACAGTTGGCTGTAGCCCTTACTTGTGCTCCACACCGATGGCTTAGTGCGCGACTTCTTTGATTCGTCCCACCGACTCTCTACTGAAAAGACGTGCTCGCTCTGTCCTCCCGCTAATTTCACTGTGCTCAGAATTTATCGTGCCTCTGCTACTGAATACTTTTATATATATCTACTGTGCCTATTCAATATTCGTCGCCGTATTATAAAGTTCGATCCTTCAATAACCGTATACAGTATATTAGCTTGTGCAGCTTGTTTTCTAAATTAGTGTGAATTAAAAAAAAAACCCAAAAAAACCGACAATGCCCGTTATAAAGATCGAATGCTCAAGGTGCGCTGCTTCATTTAATAAGGAAATTTACGTTCCCTCGAACCTTGAGCAAATTAGAATATGTCGCTTTTGTATGTTGAACGAAGCGTTTGAACGCAAGTTGTCAAGTGCGATCAGCGAGATCAAACTTGAATTAAATACCGCTGCAAGGGATGTGATCTCGACTAACCGTAAAGTCGATGACTTAAATTCCAAACTAGATTCTGCTATTCACGACATGCGCGGGAGGGAAAATAGTAATAGAGATAGGCGGCCTGCAAATTCGAATCATCAGGTAATTGTTGACGAGCAACAACGAATTTTAAACTCGTTTGGGCCTCAGGATTCGCAATTTCGAAGTGTTAGAAATGGGGCTAGACCAACGAGGGATCAGAACTTCGTTTTACCCTGTTCGAACCCTTTCGCGTTGCTAACTCCTATCGAGGGGGAAGAGGAAACCGTTTTAATGGGTGACTCCTTAATTAGAAGGCAGGATCAGGAGTTTGCTGCGCGTAACCCTTCTAAGCGTAAGCGCTTTTGCTATCCCGGTGGCCGCATTAACAACGTGGCCGCCGAGATCGAGAAATTGGAAGATACGCGTGGTGAACGAACGATCATCACGATGGTAGGGGGCAACGACGTCCATAGGTATGACAGCACCCCGGAAGATATAGTTTATCGTGCCAGAACCATGATAGATACGGCGAAATCCAAAGCAACCAACGTGGGATTTATTGGTGTTCTCCCCCGACTTAAATCCACGTTGCGCCTCCAATCTAGAGCGATCTATACTAACGAATGTCTTAAGCGGTTGTGTCGAGAAACTGGTGTTAGCTTTTTTAACGTATGGGATTCATTCCAGGACCAACCGTCACTTTTCCAAAAGGACGGAATTCACCTAAGCGATGTGGGTAATAGTCGGCTGGGTAGGATCTTAGACGAGTCCGTACGTAGCATTTTAGGTAGGAGAGTTGCGCGGCCACGTGATGCCGATGCGCCGGTCCGGCCCACGCGTGAAGGAGGCACTATCGACGGGGTGCAGGGAAACGGAACGGATCTGAGTGTTATAGAAGAGTTAACGTAAAGCGCAAACTGAGATGCATAAATGCGAATGTTCGTAGCATAAAAAATAAAATTGCAGAAATAAAAGCCGTTATTCTAGAGGGTGATTTCGACCTCGTATTCCTAAGTGAAACATGGTTAGACACTCATACGGGGATCAGTGTTTGCGAGTTCGATATAGCGGGGTACAAAATTCATTACAGAAATAGACAAACCGGTAGAGGAGGGGGCGTATTAATGTACATAAAAGAGGATCTAAACGCCATAACGATGGACTCGTCTAAGGATGATATGCGAAGTGATGCTTTATTAGTCCAGCTAAGTTTAGATGCTATAAATAAAATTAACTTAGTCGTGGTTTATCGTCCGCCTTGCCAATTGGAAAGAGAAGATGCTGCACTCTTCGATACGCTTACGTCTTGGATTAGAAAAGGGACCACATTAGTCTGCGGCGATTTTAATTTACCTAATGTTAACTTTAGCAACCTTACTTCTGATAAACCGGGTGAGAGGCTATTAAACTTTATGTTGGAGAATTTTCTCGTACAAAAAGTGGAAGAGCCTACTCGTGATAGCAATATTCTTGATTTAATCATGGCAACCGATGAGTCATTGTTAGAAAACGTACGTGTGGGTGAACATTTAGCTTCCAGCGACCATAATGCGATTAGATTCGATCTAAACACCTGCGTAGAAGTTAGAATGAGCTCGCAGCTCATCCCTCGTTTTGGTAGCTGTGATTTCGATATTTTTCGCGAAAGGATTAAGGATATAGACTGGGGAATACGATTCGAGAACAGGTCGGTAGGAGAGATGTACGCAGAACTTCGATGTACGCTGCTTCGTGTGAATTCTGATTTGGTTAAGTATGTGCGTAAGAGCGGGAAGTCGGTGAGAGCTCCGTGGCTTAGTCCGTTAATACTACGCTTAATCCGGGACCGAAATAGAAAATTTAAAATTCATAAAAACAATGGGTCAGTTATAAGCCGGCAAAATTACATAGATTCTCGTAGGGAAGTTAAACGTGCGGTCAGAGATGCGAAGAGGAAGTATGAAATAAACCTCGCTAAGGATTCAAAGAATGAACCGAAACGGTTTTATGGGTACGTAAATAATAGGAAACCCGTAAAAGGATCGATAGGGCCGATCAAAGATAAGGATGGTCGTTTGACTGAAATTCCGACAGAAATGTCCAAAATTTTAAATGAACATTTTACGAGCGTGTTTACTGTGGAAGATTCTTCCGAATTGGAATCGTTAATTGGGGAAGTTCGTAGTGCTGATAATTGCATATCCGATGTAACTATAAATGACGAGAAAATCCTTAAATTTATTAAGCTAATGAAAAAGTCGAAATCTCCGGGCCCCGATGGGGTATATCCAATTCATTTAAAGGAGCTTCAAAATGAACTCGTTAAGCCATTGCGTGAAATTTTCAATCGCTCATTAGAGGATGGCGTAGTTCCGTTGGATTTCAAGCGAGCAAACGTTACACCTATATTTAAGAAGGGGAATAGATTTGAAGCAACGAATTTTCGGCCTATTAGTCTAACTTCGGTAGTTGGGAAGCTTTTAGAATCTGTAATTAAAGATAGAATAGTGAGCCACCTCGAGGCAAATAAGCTGATTAACGATACACAACATGGATTTAGGCGTGCGAGATCGTGCTTGACTAACTTGCTCGAATTCTTCCACAAAATGATTTGCGTGTACGATGAAAGCAAAGCTGTAGACGTAATATATTTAGACTTTAAAAAGGCGTTCGACACCGTCCCCCACCAAAGGTTATTAATGAAAGTTAAAGCGATTGGGGTGACTGGTAAGATTTTAAACTGGATTAGAAATTGGCTGAAAGATCGCTCGCAGCGGGTGGTAATAAATGGGGAATGTTCAGATTGGGCCAGCGTTAGTAGTGGGGTACCGCAGGGCTTTGTTTTAGGCCCTTTATTGTTTAAAATTTATATTAACGATTTAGATAAAGGCATACTTAGTCGGATTTCGAAATTTGCGGACGACACGAAGCTGGGCAATCGTGCCTATGTAAGATCGGATGTCGATAAATTGCAGGGGGACCTAAACTCGATTGCCAATTGGGCGGACAAGTGGCAAATGGAATTTAATTTAAGCAAATGCAAGGTAATGCACTTGGGTTGCCATAATTTAAGAGTAGAATATACCATGAAAGGCCAAGTCCTCGACGCGGTTAAATTAGAAAAAGACTTGGGAGTATTAGTCTCAGACGATTTTAAATTCTCGAAGCAATGCGCGGATGCGTGTAAAAAAGCAAATCGCGTTTTGGGTTATATCGCGCGTAATTTCACCTTCAAATCTAAGGATGTAATTTTACCTTTATATAAATCCCTTGTGCGGCCACTTCTCGAATACGCTGTTCAATTTTGGGCTCCATATTTAATGAAAGATATCGCGCAATTAGAAAGAGTGCAGCGTAGGGCTACGAAATTAATTCCAGAGCTGAGGAATAGATCATACGAGGAAAGGCTCAGGGCTTTAGATTTGCCATCGCTAGAACGCAGAAGATTACGTGGCCAGCTAATAGAAGTATTTAAAATACTAAAGGGTTTCTCAAACGTTGACTTTCGCAATCTGTTCGAACTGGATCATAGGGGAAATACTCGTCAGCACGGGTTAAAATTAGTGAACAAGCGTTTTAACACTAGTATAGCCCAAAACTATTTTACATTTAAAGTTACTCAAAATTGAAATCGGCTGCCCACCCACGTAGTAGATAGCACTTCGGTTAATATGTTCAAAAATCGTCTCGACGTGCATTTGAATAGTTTAAATATAACGTAGTTGAGCACTGTGAATTTAAACGTCCTTGCAGAGAGAGAGTTTTGAGCGGAGGTTTAAGGATATGAAATTATGATGACTAAAAATGATGCCGGCGATTCTCTGCATGTGTAGCTTAGATGTCCCATTTCTTTTCCGCCTATCCTATAAGTAGTCTCTATCCCTAAATTAGCTTTTCACCACTAGCAGTCGAGTGGCTGCGGAAGATGAGAAGAAAAACTTTCTATCTCCCCCGACCCCTAGTTTGATTAGTTAAAATTGCACGATAATGTACACATGTAGATAAGTGTGTACAGTAGATAGTATTAAAAAAAAAAAAAATAGCATGTTAGAGATACACTCGTAGATAAGGGTGTATCGTAGTTTTTGATTTAGTGTAGCGGACTAGCCTCGAGCGGACCTTAGGGTCTTTGCTGGTCCTAGATTCTGTAGTTCTGTAGTTCTTCCCTCTCTTCATTCACAGACAAGAGCAGCGGGACCAAGGGAGCTAACAAAAAGGGAAACATAATTACTCCCCTGTTGCTGTTATCAAGGTGTTACGTTTCCCCCCTCCCTCCCTCACTCACTCATACCGTACCTGGCTTTACGTTCAGCTGAACTTCCTTCGTGCATTCACTATTGGTCGTTTCCAATCTCTCATCAACCTGTACTTATATATTTCGCCTGTGGGAAGAGGAAGAAACGTCAGACCCCAGCAAAAGACGGGAGACCTACACTGCTTCCAGGCAGCTCTGTCCTCCCTCTTTCACCAAAACCTGAAACAAAAGTCAGGCATTAAATTGGGCACTGATGAGCTGAGGCAAACAAAAATGTACCTACCCCAAGGGGAGATATGATTGAGCTTTTAAAATCTGTTCTGGGATGGATAAGTTGGATTAAAACAACAGAGGTGCAGATTGGATGTTAGAAAATATTTTTTCACCAATAGAGTGATAGATTACTGGAATAGTTTGCCATCTGAGACGGTAGAGTCCAAACTTGAACGTATTTAAACGCAGATTAGATGATTATATGGGGAGGGAGGGTTAACTTTGGGG
The DNA here is from genome assembly GCA_963969495.1 of Ceratothoa steindachneri. NCBI lineage: Eukaryota > Metazoa > Arthropoda > Malacostraca > Isopoda > Cymothoidae > Ceratothoa > Ceratothoa steindachneri. The sequence continues at coordinate 251,750,424 of OZ018318.1, forward strand.
GGTATTCTGGACTCTTTCCTGTGGATGTAGTTTTTTTATTATTGTATATTACAATTGATTTGGATTTTGACGAGTCTTGATGATGATGGTTTTGGTTTTGACACATTCCTGTGTATTGTTCGAATTGTAGATGCATGATCTGACACAATCCTATGGATTGATTAAATTGTATATTGTAGATGCATGATCTGACACAACCCTATGGATGCATTTTGTGGGTGGGTTTTGACAGATGCGGATGACTTGTGATAGGCCTTTGTGGCTTTTGTCATCCGTGAAATTAGATTATATTATGTTATGTTGTTCGCTTCATGGCACCAGATGGTCAGATTGAGTTGAGAGTGTAAAACCATTTCTAGCTCACCTTCCAGAGGTTAAGATGGCTTTGAAGTCATGCTAGAGATGAATCTCACTACAAAACCAGGAACGAAATCCATAAAGCTATATGTTGTATCAGTTCCTTCACCTGCATCATAATGTCAGTCGTGTGACACAGAATACTGGTCCCTATTGACTTTTGTAACAAAGTCATTCAAGCTAGTGATGCGACTTTAGCTATGGAAATTGCAAATATAGAAAGCTTGCTTACACAACTAGTTGATCTCCAGGACAGTTGGGAAGCAATGTTGAATAAAGCTAAGCTTGTTGCATCCAGCCTGCAGGTAGAAGTAAAATTGTTTAGGGCCCGTAGTACCACTGCCAGAAAAAGAACAAGATTCCATGATGAGGATACACCTGGTGAAAATGTGAATGAAATGAACGAAGCAGATTAATCCTCTGAGGAAGCCCACTTCCGAAAGCACATATTTTATGTAGTATTGGATAATGTTATTGAAGGGCTTGCAGCTCGTTTTAGTGCAGCCAAACAGATTTCTGACACCTTCAGCTTTCTTTGGAACTACCAAAAGATGTCAGAAGAGGAAGTGAAGCGTAAAGCAGCTAAACTAGCGGAAACGTATTCTAAAGACATCAGCAGTGAAGACCTTGTGCGGGAAATGAATCACATAACAATGGTTCACAATGCTAATTTTGGTAGAAAACAGTTAGGTGTGTAGCAATGCCCTCTGGGCATTCCTATAATAAAATCCTCCTGGGAAACTTAAATATATATATCATAATTTATCATGTATAAAGTTCAAATCATTCAATTCTTTTTACTTAACTTTTGTCAATGAAATCATTCATGCAAATTATGTACAACTTAATAATTAATTAATTTATTTATTTATTTTACTTAACTTGTCAATTCAATTATTTTATCCATAACTTTTTGCAATTCAATAATGTTATGTAACGTTTAATAATTCAAATATCCTGTGACGAAAAACTGATTTCATTTAACAACATCTCTTAGAATTTCATGCACACACAAACAAACACACACTTTCAGCTCAACCAAATTGAACACGAGTAGCCCCCATTCGTCTCTCGCCATTATCAGCATAAAGGTCGGTAATCATTCCTTCTACATTTAGTCATTTAACCTCAAACAAATCATACTTAGTTTAATTCCTCATTCTTTCAGACTTATTGTCTGCAAACTGCCATACGAGAGTAGGTCCTAATTCTATTTACTTCTTGTATTGCAGACCCCAATTCACCGTCCATCATAGTCATTTTTATTTCACTCTTTCTTCAATTTCACTTCACATCTTAATTTACATCTTGTTACTTTAAATCATATTTTACCATATCTTACATTGTGTTCCTAATCCAATTTATCTAATTGTGCATTCGTTAATTCTGTCAATATATTTATATTTGTTTAATTGTTTTTCTTTAAAACCTAGTTCAGAAGTTCAAAATTTATTTCACTTTAGTCGTAGCAGACCCCAGAGGGCATTGCTATAGGCTCAGCAGACGACGATTCCATCTGAACTCAAAATTTATGGTAATGGTTTTCTAATAGCTATTTAGGCTGAGTTATTAACCCAAAATAAATCCCATTAATAACCAAATATCATAGGTGCATTGGAACTGTTAAATGCTTTGGCAGAGTGCAGAATATAAAGTATATTTCCCAACTTCAGTGTCAGCTTAAGGATGTTCCTTACAGCACCAGCCACAGTAGCATCAGCAAGCTTAAGCTCATAAAAAATTATCTCAGGTCCACCATGGGTCAGGGTCGCCTGAACAACCTGGCTAGGCTCAGTATTGAGTCTGACGTTGCAAAACATATAGACTTTAACAATGTAATTCTTAGTTTTGCCAAGAAAAAGGCACGCAATGCAACTCTGTTTTAATAAAATTAGTCTATTTACTAAGTTTACTATCATTTATATATTTTCTGTAGACTGTAGCCTTCATGAAACAGTGAGCATTCAGGTGATGAATGATTTAGGTATATTTGTAAGTAATTAATGATATGGACATGCATTAAGTGTGAATTGTGATTAAGATGAAAATTTATGTATATGGCTACTATTGGTTAGTATATAGGTAGGCTTACTAAAAATTCCAAAGGGAAAATTTGATTTTAATTTTTTTCCATTATCATGTATGAAATGCTTGTACATTTTTATGTTCATTATTAAGCCAAGAAGTAAAAATACAGGGAGTTTTTACTAAATTCTTGTCGTTCTATTACTGGTATTAGGGTTATATAATTATTAAATTTGTTTTGCAAGTCAAAATTGCTATACTATTAATGTTAAATTTGATATATAGTTGTGAAATTAACAAAGCAACTGTGTTATGTGTATTCTTTGAGCTCGCCCTGAGACATTTTTAAATTAACTAATAACATTGGTAAATGGTTATAATGTAATGCTATAATAAATAAAGCATATCATTTTCTAGTTATAGTATTTAAAAGCTGATGAAGCTCTTAATCATTTATGATTTATAATTTATAAGAGGGAGCCAAAAAAGGTCTCGCACCAGCACATTTTTTTCTATTCTCAAGGGCCCTGATTGTACTTAGTCGGTGAAGGAGCCTTCCGAAACCGTTGCCTCCTGTGCCGGGTAATGAGGTAAAGGGCCAATGTTATGGACTTTGGAGGGACACAAATCGTGCGGGTCACAGAGAGCAACATTGTTGAGTTGATGCTACTTGGGAGCTTCTGTTATTCTCTTTGTAAGATCTCGTAGGGAAAAGTTCAAGCCATCGATGTCGCCTCCCAAACCTTTACCTCTTTTACTGAGAATATACATTCGGTAGCGTATGCTGGATCCGAGATCTGATTTAGCGCTGGGACATTAGACATAACAAGTTAGGAAGTATAGATTAGTAGAGCAATAGTAAAAGAGTATAGTAGTGAAAGGGTTTTGACAATGATAGCAAAGGTAAGTTTAGTATAAGTTTGAAGTGGGTATATTTCCCTGATGGAAGGGTATCTCCAGCAAAAGTAGGTAGTATAGTAAAAATATAGCACGCAAGAGCAGGGATGTATAGATCCCTGGTCAAAGGGTACTTCTGGCAATGTTAGTCTTGTGTTATGTTGTTTTGGGTGCGGAAATTGGTTGACATTCAAAACTTTGTAGTAACTAGTAAAACTCGCTACTACGGTAAGTCAAATTTTGGTGAAAAGTTGTCGTAAATTGGGTTGTCATAATCGGTAAGAGTGTTACATGTCTAGGTTGGTGTTATCGTTCGGGTAATCTCTTCTTCAAATTTTGGGCTAACTTTTGATACTACGTTCGCAATGTAGCGTAGATATTATGGCGAGAAGTGTTCTATTTTCGGTCGACTTGTTCTCCTTGGGGGGAGGACGGAGGAGTCTTCCCCTTGCCAGATCTCTTCTTACGGAACTCTGCGTCCGTGCGAACAACGTAAGTGTCGGTTGAGGATTGGACAAGGTCGCAGAAAAGAGCCTGCTTTACCAGATCTTCAGGTATGTCAGCCTCGTAGTCCCATTTGTATTGCCCGGCCCTAAGTCCATCGACAATATCTTCTGGGGCTTCGTCGTGAGGAAACTGATTCCCTTTATCAACATATACTCTGAGGTTTATCATCCTCGAGTAGTACTTGTACCTGGGAGCCACATTCTTTGAAGACGAGGACTTACTCGGTCGATGTGACTGCGAGGCCTTTGGGGAGCGGGGCGAATGCTCCACCTTCTTAGGCCTCACAGCAGCAGCTTCCTTCCGCTCGACTTGTGCATTTGTTGGGGGTAGTTGGTTGTGTGTGTGAGTTCGTTTGTGCCTTCGGCCAGTCAGCCATAGCGTGCACTCGAGGATCCCGTAAAAGGCATTACTCGTGTCCGGAGCTTTTTGGTCGCTCTTCTCAGTCTGAGGTTGGAGGTTCACTCGAAGAACGTTATTTGACGGAGGGTTTTCCTGGAACCACATATTTTTCCATGCTGTTATTCACAAGCAGGGTGTTCAGTTCCTTCGCGAAGGTGGCCGGCTTGGTCAAGTTAGCAATGTGTGCATAATATATACAATACATTATTTTGTCGATTTCTCGTTTTCGATTTGCAGGTAAGTGAGTGCAGTGGCAACACTATTCTCTTCGACCATTGCCTTGGCAACCTTCACGTAGGTGGCGTTAGCCTTTCTTTCCTCTTCTTTCCTGCCTTTGTTCTTCGGTATTTGTATTTTTTCCTTCTTTATTGGACAGGTCATTGCCATGGTTCTGTATGGGCCACCACAATCGAGGCATTTCTGGAACAAACCTTTACATTCGCGCCTGGAATGGTCTTAGCCGGCGCACACAGAACAAACTGTGAGTGTAGCATTGGGGCAAGTGGCGGTGGTATGTTCGTTGTACTTGTAGCATCTGAAGCACATTTGCAGGGCAACGAACTCCTCACGCTCAATCTGATCGGGGCAGATACGGACGTTAAAGAGGAGAAGGCCGTTTTATTTTGCTTTAATCACAATTGTGGTTTCCGCGAAGACAACTTTTAAAACGTGGGTGTATTCTTTAAATTTGATTATTCCGGCTACTTTTGCCTACTAATGATTCCGAAGAATCTCGTCCGTGATTTATTCGATCGAGTGGCTTCCAATCCAGGGATCAAGGCGTCGGCAGATCACACTTTTATGTGTGCGTATTTGTGGCGGTGTCTGAGGTGCGAGATCCATTTTCCGAAGGGTGTCTGAGGCAAACTGGGAGGAGAGGGTTTCGATGTAAGCCTCCCTCGCACAGATAGCCGCGTAGCCATTTGACAAATCAATTACCTGTACGAGGGCAATATTGAGCTCGCTGTAAATTGTCTCAAAGACCTTGCTCCTGCCCGGGTTTTCCCGGCCTGTCAAGAGCCTCAGGGCAATACGCCGCGTCTCCCTCATCTCTCCGCCATTTCACCCAAAGGCGTAATTTGGCAGGGAATCTAGGGGTTAACAGAGTCTGTAGGTGTGTGTAACTGGGTGTGTATGTACTTTTAGGTATCCGTTATGAAAATAAGGAAGAGTGGTATGGAGAAGGTGAAAAAAATTGTCCTCCGGCAATGCGGATGAGTCCTTCTTCCTTTCCCCCAACTAGCCTCTATCAAGGCAAGTCAAGGAGAAAATAGCCACTTCCGAACGTATCACTGCTGGTGGAATATCAGTTCACGCACAACAAAGCGGTATTCAATCAACTTCATTAGAATGAAGCCTAGTCTAAATATAATTTTCCCAGGATTATTATTATTTATAGGAATCCCCAGAGGGCATTGCTATAGGCTCAGCAGGGTCTAGCGCCAATTCGATTAAAAGTGAACGGTACCGTATACACTATACAAGTATAGGCAAGCATAAATGTGAGAATAAAATTGATTCTGCTCATGGATTTAAGCCGTTTACATGCAAACGGTTTGAGCGTTATTAACTTTTTAAATCTATCGTGACGCTGATTGGACAATTATTGCAGTGCTTATGTCTAAAAGCTGAATAGGCAATTTGTTAACGCTAAGGTCTGTTATTCCAAAAATGAACATAAGTATGACAATTAAATGTATCTAAATCCGGATTGGTTGAATTTTGTAGAATTATGAGAAGATAGAATAACTATTTATACAAGGTGTCCCAGAAAAAAGTTAACCGTAATTTGAATTAGTATAACTCAAAAACTATTGGAGACTTTTGGATCCTGCAAATGGTGTTTTATTTACCAACTATGTATCTGTCGATTCTATAAATTTCATTAAATTTCCTTCTATGATTTTGATACACTAATGGGTTTAGTGGAGGCTATCAAAAATATGTATTTTCACAAGGAAGTAAAATAATGAAACTTCGAAGTTAATATCAATAAATATATTTAAATCCATTTTTAACAATAACACCTCTTCATATGCCTAATAGAAATTCATTTTTTAATTTTCTAAGCACCGTTTCCTTCCACATGTCCTCCATTTTTTTCCAAGCACAGTTGCGCCTTTGATCGCATTGATTGAACAACCTTTTTGATTAAATTGTGATTTTCCTTAAGTCTATTGACTTCACGTGTGATACTATCGCTTAACTGGCTGATGCTTTATGGTGGAGTAGAATACACTTTATTCTCTTGATATCCCCATAAGAAATAATCGCACAGTGTTAAGTCAGAGGATCTTGGGGGCCATTCAATTGCATCATTTAGCCCGACAATGCGGTTGTCAAACGTTTCTCTTAGTTTTGTTCTTACATCAAGCTGTCTATGAGCTGGTGCGCCGTTCTGAATCCACCAAAGTCTATTGAATTGATTGCTGTAAATCTGGCGGAGTTCCCGGAAGATCCTTTTCGTGGATCATGCTCAGGTAGGCAGCTCCATTCAAGTTATTCTCGTAAAACAATGGGCCGACAAGGTAGCCATTCTCGCATATTCCGATCCACAGAGACACTTTCTGCTGCCAAATACGTGTGTCAAAGTTGAATGCTGGGGGGGGGGGGGGTTCAGCGGCGCATACTGCCGAATGTTATGGCTATTTACCTTTCCATTCATGAAAAAGGCTGCCTCATCACCAATCACAATGTTTTCCAAGAAACGAGCAGGTTTAAGGAGAAGCCATTCTTCAATAATGTAGTTAAATGATGACTTTGAAAATTGCAACCCATTCTTTCTGAATGATACATGTGGATTTTGAAGAAGTGTCATCGGAACATTTTCGATATTTTCTATTATTCTCATACGACCCGAACGACCTTGGTTTAGATTTAAGCATGTTCCTTCATGTCGATATTTGTGAACATTTTTCCCGATTGTGGGCTTGCTTGCTTGGTGATACCTGTAAAACGTTGTTCCAATAAATCTTGTACTTGTTTAATACTGCCAGGCTTAATAAAGTTTGTAAAAGCGCGTTGATCTTTGGCATGATTAAAAAGGTTCTATGGAAGTAAACTTTTACACAGAAACGCTTCGATTTGCTTAGTAAGCAATAATGACGAGACCAAACCTCAGCATGGCTGAAAAACCACTGTAAAATGGCTTAGGCTACCTAGGCTCCCTACGCTTCTCTTGAAAGTGCACGGTGGCCTAGCCTTCTTAGGCTTCGTTTCATTATTTTACTTCCTTGCGCAAACATATTTTTGATAGTCTCCACTAAAACCATTAGTGGATAAAAATCATAGAAGGAAATTTAATGAAATTTATAGAATCGACAGATAAATAGTTGGTAAATAAAACAATTTTTGCAGGATCCAAAAGTCTTTAATACTTTTTGGGTTATACTAATTCAAAGTACGGTTAACTTTTTTCTGGGACACCCGGTATAGGTTATTTTTGAGGAAAAATAGAGTTAGGAATCATTATTATTCAAGAAGAAAGAAGTTGTCATATCCATTCGCCATTTCGAGGCTTGTTACAGCTGTTTAACAAGGAATAAAAGACTCCAACTATGTATTTTCCTTTATCCTAAGGAAACGTTTGATCAAATAACCCAGCCTACCAAACAACGAGAGAGAAATCGTTATCGAGCACCTATAGATGAAATATGAATTGCAAGACAGCTCCACTAAGCTTATCCTGGTGGATATTTCTTTCTCTGAGGCTCCTAAACATTTCGTTCTTCTAAGTTATCGTTGACAAATTTTAGATCAGGTACATTGTCTTTCTCTTCTTGTTTTTCGAGTTAGTCGAAAGCTCACTACACGGCGTTTGAAGTGACCTGAATGAATAGTTGAATTGCGAAATGCAACTAGCGTTGTATTCTTTCTTAGCATAAAAAAGTCTATTGAGACACTCAAACTCCTCTTGCTCCTTTTACTTTTCCTTCGTTGCGTTTTTACACGAAGCGATTTATATAAATCTGGCTGGTCCTCAGACATACTCTCGTAGCTGCACCTATCAGTCAACGTTATCGATCGCTTTGCGCGTTGGCCAGAGCGCTATGCTAATATCTACAATTAGAAATTCGGCATTGCTAAACTTTCGTCTCAACGTAGGTTTCTCGGTTTGGTGTTCTGTCAACGTAAATGAATGATCTTGGAACTCAATTCGAAACTCAACAATGACAACAACTCCTGTCAGTAATTGGCTCTTTCCATCTCCGTACAACCAGCTATAAGTTTCAGAGCGACGGAACTGTCGAACGCTTGTACTGTCAGTTCAAAGCACCTCCACTCCGCTAACTCATCGATTACGTAGGTGGAGGAGCTACAGCTGAGCCATGTTAAATTTAGCTCTTCTTTGAGGGAATATCTGCCTTACACTGATGAGGAAATATTCTAAAGGAGACACCTTCGTTTCCCGGTCAATTATTTTCTTATTCCAACCCTTCTTTACATTCCTCTCTTGATCATGGTTCTTACTTAAACAATTTGCTACGGGTGAGTCTTAAGGTTCGCGCAGGCACCCCAAAACTGTCTGCTAAGAAAGTACTTTTTGCGCAAGGAATTGATTGATATTGCATTGAGGTTACATTTGGCGGCGTATAAGCTCTGTTTGACTGAGTTTTGGGTGATTCACGATAGCCGAGTCGACTAGGCCTCGTGTTCACTGGTCCAGGGACGCGGGAAAGGTGTTCGCAATTCATCGCACAGTCCGTTCTTTTTTTTATTCATCGCTCTTCTTCATACACACCATCCTGCAACATATATTGCACCTCAGGCCGCTCTCTGTTGCAGCATGTGTTCGACGGACGATTTCTAGTCCTTTCTAGAAGTCCAAAATTCTTTTTTCTACTGTTACATATATATATATATATATATATATATATATATATATATATATATATATATATATATATGCAACAGTAAAACAATGAATTTTGGTATTCTAGAAAGGACTAGAAATCGTCCGTCGAACACATGCTGCAACAGAGAGCGGCCTGAGGTGCAATATATGTTCTTGCCTCCTTTAACGATGTAATGAGTGGAGTGAGGATCTGACAAAGTGAAAGAAAACCATTTTTGAGGGGTATTTATTCCGCCTTTGTTAAACGTAACGTTAGAATAAATGGGCCACTCCTGTGAGTAGAATTTTAAAATAGTTTTAATGTACGATTCCAGGCTTGTCGCTTGACTGTTGATGGCCGGCTTATGTTAATTTATTAATATGGCTTCTGTAGTGGTTTCATCCCTACAAGTTTGTATTTAAATTTCCCCGCAAACAATATATATATATATATATATATATATATATATATATATATATATATATATATATATATATATATATATATATATATATATAGCAGGAATATGAAGAGACATATGTGATAGTTTTGAACATTTAATTTTCCGGACGTTTCGGTCATTGACGATGACCATCATCAGCGAATTCTAAATACCAAAAATTATTTTTAGAAGAATAACTAAACACAGAAATCAAATTAGTGAAAATCTATTAGAAATTGATGTAATATCTTAAAAAAAAAATAATAAATAACTAAATTAAATAATAATCCCACGAGTTTGTTAAATATGCATAATAAACATGACTTAAATGACTATCGAAATACAAAAAATTATAAGCTATAGCAATAAAGTCACAAGCAAGGCATGAAGAAATCGATTAATAAGACAGAAAAAAAAATATTAAATAATCCCATGAGCAACAAATATGAATAGTAAATATGAATCAAGCGGAATACAAAAAATTCACTATAAAACACAGCAAGAGAAACAAAACTGCAAAACTGTGCCACCGACTTAATCCCCTCCCTATGTCAAAGCCAGGATCCAATTTCATAGATGATATTAAGTATTTGGCCAATAGATTCTATTATAAATATAACAGCTTTAAATTTTTCTGCCCTGTATTCAGTTTCAAAGATTTTAATATACTGTCCAACCTCCGTAAAGATCATTCTATCGTGATATCCACACCGGATAAAGGGAAGGGTGTGGTCATTTTGAATCGGTCTGATTATATTTCTAAAATGCAAAAAATTCTTTCGGACTCCTGTAGATTTCTTTAACTGGATAAAGATCCATTTAAACACATCTTGCAAATTGAAGACAAAATTAACAACTTTTTACGTTCTCTAAAAAAGAAAAATATTCTCTGTGATTTTTACAACCAACTGTTTGCCTCAGGTACATCGCCAGGTATTATGTATGGTTTGCCAAAAACTCACAAAGTAGGATTACCTCTCCGTCCAATATTATCTGCCATTAACACCCCTAGCTTTAACTTAGCCAAGTTTCTAGTCCCCATAATTGAACCTCTCACTCGCAACGAATTCACTTTGAAAGATTCATTCGAATTTGTCAGCTACATTTCTCAATTAGATTTGAACCACTCGTTTATGACTTCAATCGATGTAGAGTCTCTATTTACTAATGTACCTGTCATGGAAACTTGCAAAATCATAACCGATACCCTTTTTCAATCAAATGATAGCATTTTAGGTCTAACCAAGTCTCTTTTTTCCACCTTATTAAAATTGTCCGTAGAAAATACAGTGTTCTTTTTTAATGAGATTTTGTACATTCAACACGATGGAATGGCTATGGGCTCTCCATTGGGTCCCAGCTTCGCTAATGCTTTTTTATCCTACCACGAAAAAAACTGGTTAAGGGACTGTCTGGTTGAATATAAGCCGTTAGTGTTTAAAAGATTTATCGATGACTGCTTCCTTATTTTTAAACACAAAGACCATGCCCCATTATTTTGAAATTATTTAAATCTTCAACACCCTAATATTAAATTTTCCATGGAGACATAATTAAACAATAAAATCTCTTTTCTGGATGTCACTGTTTCAAAAGTTAGTTCTAAATTTAACACATCAGTTTACAGGAAACCCACTACCACCAAACTTGGCACCCACTTCTTTAATTGCACTCCTACTAATTTCAAACATTCTGCCATCATAAACAGTATACACAGAGCTTACAAAATCAGCTTAAATTGGTTTCACTTCCATTCTGAAATTGAATATCTTAGGAGCTTTTTTCATTTTAATTTTTTCCCAGACCATCTTTTTGACGAACTTACTTCCAATTTCTTATTTAAAATGTTCTCTCGGAAAACCCCTCTAATAACTGTCCCCAAACAAAAACTATTCTTAAAACTGCCTTATCTTCCACTTGACACAAAATTCAACAAAGCTTTACTCTCGACTCTTAATAAATACTTTCCCCAATGCAAGTTTCTCCTAATTAATTCTAATCCTCTTGCTGTCTATACTTTCCTTCGGCACAAAGAATCCCTCCCATTATGCCTGCGTTCCTCCATCATTTATCAATTCACTTGTGCGACCTGCCAAAGTCGCTATGTAGGCCAAACAAGTCTACAATTAAGATGTAGGATCGCTAAGCATATCGGAGTATCATACAGAACTAACATTCCCATCTCCAAACCCGAACACTCCTCTATACGAGAACATTCACTACAACTTAACCACCCGCTTGACCCTGATTCCTTTAGTATACTCTCTTCTGCCTCCTCTTCTCTAAGTTTAAAAATTCTTGAATCTCTTTACATCAAACAAATTAACCCGGAACTCAATGATTATTTATCATCCCTTAAATTATTCACTATATAGACAAATGTACAACCAACCACATCCCCCTTAATAGTTTTCTTTTTGCCTAATTTTGTCCGTACTATCAGTTGTTACTCCCAGCTGAACCGTTATAAGGTCAGTACTCGTCCAGAGAAATTTTTATTTCTATTTTAGTTTGTCCCATTAATATCTAACGATCTGGTTTATTATTGACTTTTCCTTAATTTATTGTTTTAGTCGTCCTTTTGACCCCTCCATTATTAATTATTTACTATTTAAACTTTCGTGCCTTAGTCTAGTCATATTATTTGATGTTCAATCACTTAAAATTTAACTTAATTGAACTACTTGCTTCGCTCCATTTATTAATATCCGCTTCGACTACATACCCCCTGATCTAACTTATTTTCGATTGTTCGCCCTGCCCATATAATTCTCTTGTTGTGTTTTATAGTGAATTTTTTGTATTCCGCTTGATTCATATTTACTATTCATATTTGTTGCTCATGGGATTATTTAATTTTTTTTTTCTGTCTTATTAATCGATTTCTCCATGCCTTGCTTGTGACTTTATTGCTATAGTTTATAATTTTTTGTATTTCGATAGTCATTTAAGTCATGTTTATTATGCATATTTAAAAAACTCGTGGGATTATTATTTAATTTAGTTATTTATTATTTTATTTTTTTAGATATTACGTCAATTTCTAATAGATTTTCACTAATTTGATTTCTGTGTTTAGTTATTCTTCTAAAAATAATTTTTGGTAATTAGAATTCGCTGATGATGGTCATCGTCAATGACCGAAACGTCCGGAAAATTAAATGTTCAAAACCATCACATATGTCTTCATATTCCTGCTACGAATAAGGTTCCCAAGGAACGACTCCATCACTAATATATATATATATATATATATATATATATATATATATATATATATATATATATATATATATATATATATATATATATATATATATATATATATATATATATATATATATATATATATATATATCGAGAATGTATCAACTGGCAACATTTCCTTTCGCCAGGCGCATCAAAATCCAGGCATCGTCCCATTTGAATTCTGCTCCCGCGTTAACAGACCCCAAAATTCACGTTAACCATAATCATAGACATTTCGCTCATCCCAGAACGAATTATGATAGAACTATCGCTTACCCTAAAACTAATTCATTTAACGCTATAAATGAATATTATAAATTTCCCCTTATTTTCAATATATTGTAATCGGCATATCATCCCTAATTTATTTACATATCGTATAGTTTCAAATATCAATCGCCAATTCTTATATTTAATAATTGTCTTCAAACATCATCACAATTTTTAAGTCCCCCATTAAGTGAATTCTCTATTCATTGATTAATGACGTTGCCTGTTTTCAAAACACCATAATTGTCGCAAGGCAAGGATTCTTAATTTTGTAATTTAAAGGACCTAAATAACTTAGGCTCTCCCCATATTATATTACCTCAATTAAGTTATTAAAATATTAGATTTCTCAAATAAATATATTTTGTTAAAACTTAGAATTAATATCCCTTCTGAAGAACTGCCTTTATTTCATATATTCAATTTTCAATCTCTATTCATTGGCAAAGTAATTTCTTAGTTTGGATGGTGCCCAAGATTCCCTAGGCTAATTACGATTAAAAACGTTCAACATATTATTTACCACTTTATAAGCTGCACACAAACCACTTTATTGGTTACCCAGACCCGTTCGATAAGTTACAAAATTGAGTGAATTTCGGTACGACGTGTAAGCAAGGCGCCACCTTAAGGTCCAATCCCCCCATCCTACTTTCGTTTTTTCTCTCACACACACATATATATATATATATATATATATATATATATATATATATATATATATATATATATATATATATATATATATTAGTGGTAAAACGTCTGTCATGATAATTAAAGTGACCTCAACCACTGCGTTGACGTCCATCTCAGTCACTAACTCAATGGCTTGTCTAGGCAGCACCACTGCCATATTTTCCTCCACGAGTGGCCCCCATTCGAGCTTCCTTCCGCAGCAATCCTTCACTCACCAGCGGTCTGCTTTCTTCCCTCCGTCTGCCATTCTTCTCTCAACTTTCGATGCAGAGAACCCAATTACATGGTTGGAGATGGCTGACTTCATCATGGACAACCACGCCATCCCCGATCAACATAAAACGCTCTACATTGCCCAGAAGTTGCCCCTAAGTATTTTTTCTATTTTTAACTACATCATGCTCCAGGGCGGCAATTCTGGGTCTTGGGAGAATTTGAAAGTGGCATTTAGGGAAGAATTTGGGAGGTCGAAATTCGAGGACCTGCATATTCTCTTCAACACACAGGAGATGGGTGCTAGGCGTCCCTCGCGTTTCCTGGAGCACCCCAAGAGCTTAATTCACGCTAAGGGTGTACAGTTGGATCAGTTAGATCTTTTGCTAACTGAAATCTTTATTTGTGAGGTCCCGGAGCATGTTAGGCCACTAATATTAATGGCATCACCCGCTAACGTGGAGGACATGGCAAAGGCTGCCGATGAGATTTTCAACAAACCCATACGTCAGCCTGGGATAACGTGATTGATAATACAAATAATACAAATTGCGACACAAATGTAAATATGTATATTTCACACGTTAAGGCATCGAGCGGATTTCCTTACAACCAGACAGAACTTCCACGTGGCGCACCCTCCCAAGCTCAGAATCGTACTTCTGTCTTGGAGAGGATTGAGGAGGATATTTATGCCCTTAAGTTACAAAAGGGTTTGCGGCGAGAGCACAGTCGCGGGTAGGACAGTGGAGTCAGACGCCGTTCCTCCTACAGTTCAAGACACAACCAACGAGGGAACTCCAGCACAAGAGGTGAGGCAAGGCAATTTCATTTCCAACCTTTGTCAAATTCCACCTATCCGGATAATCCTCAGGGTTACTGCTGGTATCATGCTAGTTATGGTAGCAACGCTGTGCGCTGTGTACAGCCTTTCAGCTTTTACGACGCATCTATGCATTCTCAAAACTTTAACCCTCCGGCTAATCATGCTGCTCAAGTTTCCTTTCCCCAATTTTCAAGCTTTTGCTGGTACCACCTCAAATTTGGTGTAAGAGCAGAAAAATGCTCAAGCCCATGTTCGTACCATCAAAATGCTCAATCATCATCTCAAACTGTGCTTAGACTAACTTCACCACCTTCAAACTTACACAATTCTACGGGTTCTCTTACCCAATCTCTAAACTCAGCGCAGCATACTTTAAACTAGAAACGCAAGTGATACGTGGATCTGATACCTCTGCGACCTGGTCCCTTCATCAGGTCGATTTTCCATTTAGTATTCATGACCCAGTCTCTGGTTTCTCCTTCCTGGTTGATACTGGCGCTCAATGCAGTGTCATTTCTGCTTCTTCAGTCGAGAAAGCTTGCACTTCTTATGATCTTGTCCTTAAAGCTGCCAATTCATCGGACATAAGGACTAATGGGAGGCGTATCCTCAAGCTCTCTCCCTCGGGTTACATCGTGTTTTCCCATGGACATTCATCATTGCCGACGTCGACATTCGAATTTTAGGACTCGATTTCCTTTCCGCTCATGATCTTTTGGTAGATTCTCGTCACGGCAAGCTTATCGACAGAACCACGACACTAACTATTTCTCTTCATTCTTTCTTTCTACCAACTCTCTCTTCTCTGTTAGTCTCCCTGCAACTGCTCCCCACTTCGAGCAACTTCTGCGGGAGTTTACAAACCTCAGTCTGACTCCTTCTAAAGACAGACACATTCAGCGCAATGTAGTCCACAGGATCGAGACAACAGGAGGGCCAGTATTCTCAAGCCCCCGTCGACTGGCCCCGGATAGACTTGCCCTAATGAAGCGGGAATTTAAATACATGATGGAGGCCGGGATCGCTTCCCCATCCGTCTCGCTATGGGCTTCACTGCTTCATGTAGTACCTATGCCTACTCCCGGGGAATTCAGAGCTGTAGGTGTCTACAGGCGACTCAATGCCTGTACAGTTCCGGATAGGTATCCTCTGCCTTTCTTATCGGATTTTAACTCCGCTCTCTTCTGTTGTTCCATCTTTTCTCGGCTCGACTTTGTTCGCGCTTCAACCAAATCCGGATTCACCAGGATGATATCACTAAGACAGCTATCATCACTCCATTCGGTTCCTTCGTCGTGAACCCAATGCCTTACGGACTACGTAACATTGATCAGACCTTTCAACGTTTAATAGATCAGGTTCTGAGGGGTCTTCCCTTCGTATTTTGTAATATAGACGACCTCCTGATAGCATCTTCGTCTTTATAGGAGCATATCTCTCACCTTTGTCAGGTTTTTGCACGTTTAGATGAGTATGGTATCGTACTCAACACTTCTAAGTGTCTCCTTGATTTAACCTAGCTCTCCTTTTTGGGAAATCACATTTTCCCTGAGGGAATTCGTCCTCTTGAGGACAAAGTTGCAATTACCGGGCTTTTCTCCAAGCGTCTTCGCTAAAGCAACTTCCTAGATTCTGCTGGATGGTAAACTTTTACTACAGATTCATTTCGAACATCTCCCACATTATGCAACCTCTCTACGAATTTCTTACCAAGTCCAAGAAGAATCTTCCTCTTTCCTGGTACCCCCAAGCTTGCGAGGCTTTCTCTCGCACCAAAGAGGCTATGGCTTCCGCTGTCTCCCTGGCCCATCCTTGCAAGTGAGCTCCCATAAGCGTTGCTTCGGATGCGTCCGTTACTCATGTCGGTGCTATGCTACAACAGAAGGTTGGTGACTCTTGGCAACCACTCGCTTTCTTCTCCAAAGTTCTTCTTCCTTCTTAACAGGGGTACATTACGTTTTCCCGCTAATTACTGAGCATATATCTCACCCTCCGTCAATTCCAACAATATTTGGAAGGACGTGATTTTACTGTTTTTACCGATTACAAGCCATTAGTTAGTGCGCTCGGTTCTAGTAGCACCTCCTATGTGCACTCTGCGGTTGATACTAGTCAACTTGACTTAATCCTGCAGATGACAAACGATATTCGCTACGTTCCTGGTTCTTCAAACGTCGTACCAGATGCTCTCTCTCGCATTTCATCGATTTCGGGCATGCAACTCTCCCAAACTGCGCCCATCGATCCCGCGCCAATAGCGCTTGCCCAAGAACAAGATGAAGATACGCAAACACTGCATCACTCTTCTCAGCTTATCGTTCGCGAAATCAACTCGCCGGACAGTCCCTCCAGGCCTATCCTAATTGACTATTCATTCCGTGACTATCCACGTCCACTCATTTCTCTCGTCTACCGTCGGCACATTTTTGACCAGACTCACGGTCTCTCTCATCCTGGCATTCAAGCAACTTGCAAGCTCATCACACAACGTTATGTGTGGCCAAATGGACCCGTGCATGTCTGCCTTGTCAACGTGCAAAGGTTTAACGCCACACAAAGTCCGCTCTGGCTGCTTTTGCACTTCCATCGGCACGTTTTGACGCCATTCACATCGATCTAGTTGGTCTTCTGCCCTTTTTGCGTGGTTGCACTTACTTCCTCACCATGATCGAATATTTTCACTTTTAGCCAGAGGCAGTTCTTATCCAGTACACCAGAGCTTCCACTGTAACTCAAGTGTTCGTCTCAGCATAGGTTACTCGTTTTTGTGTCCTATCAACGATCATGACTGATCGATGTAGCCAATTTGAATCTCACCAATGGGATGCACTCATGTCAGTGCTTGGCTCCTTTCGTCTCCGTACCACTAGCTACCATCCCCAGAGTAACTCTAAGGTGGAACGTTTTCACCCGACTCTCAGGGTAAGCTTGCGATCCACCTACCCCAACATAACTTGGGTGGACAAGCTACCCTTAATTCTCCTGGGAATTCGTGCCTCCTTGAAAGAGGATTTGAATTGCTCTGCTGTGGAACCCCTCTATTGTACGCAACTTGATCTTTCAGGTTAATTCTTTTCTTCCGTGGACTATCCTCTTCCTTCTGACATACATACTGCTGCCGACGGCCACAAGAGTGCCTGCTAATCAGAAACCTTTCGTTCCAAAGAAGCTATGGCAACTTGCTCTCATGTATTTGTATGTCGCGATTCCACTCGCACATCTTTGCAACCTGTCTATGACAGAACCTTTCTTGTCGTCTACAAGAAGCCGAAATTCTTTGTACTTTAGCTTGGCACCATCAGGATACGGTTTCCATCGATCGACTGAAACTCACTTTTATAGATACCGTTCACCTGGAACAGTGACTATCTTCTCTTTCTAATATTAGCGATCCAGTGTTCACTCCTACAACTCTTACTTCCAACCCTCCATCAAGCTCTTTCCTTTCCATCCACCCTACTCTAATTCCAAACCCCCTTCAACTATTTCTACACCCTCTGATTTTTCCTCCCAATTGCTGCCGCCTTCTCTTTTGTTGCAGGAGGCCTCGACAGCAGCAGGAAGAGAGCCTACCAACGCACGGGCCCGGACTGATGCCAGTCGGGGAGGTATAGAACGGATGTAAAACGCCCCACATGCCATCGATCGCGACAGTCTCTTGCTTCTATCGAGTGGCACTGCTAATCTCTCGGCCCGCAATCTGTTTCAGCCACAAGGCACAGTGACACGTTCTGGAGGCCTTGTAAGGAGACCTCGCCGATATATGAACTACATATCATTGTAACCATTTTTTTGTGTGTATATATATATATATATATATATATATATATATATATATATATATATATATATATATATATATATATATATCGAGAATGTATCAACTGGCAACATTTCCTTTCACCATGCGCACGAAAATCCAGGCATCGTCCCATTTGAAATCTGCTCCTGCGTGAACAGACCCCAAAATTCACGTTAACCATAATCATAGACATTTTGCTCACATCAGAACTAATTATCATAGAACTAATTCATGTCACGCTATATATATATATATATATATATATATATATATATATATATATATATATATATATTATAAAATTCGCCTTATTTTCAATATATTTTAATCTGCATATCATCTCTAATTTATTACATATCGTATAGTTTTAATTATCAATCGCAAATTCTTCTATTTAATAATTGTCCTCAAACATCATCACAATTTTTAAGTCCCCATTAAGTGCATTTTCTATTTATTGATTACTGACGTTGCCTGTTTTCAAAACACCATAATTGTCGTACTGCAAGGATTCTTAATTTTGTAATTTAAAGGTCCTAAATAACTTAAGCTCTTCCCATATTATATTACCTCAATTAAGTTATTAAAATATTAGATTCTTAAATAAATATATTTTGTTAAAACTTAGAATTAATATCCCTTCTGAAGTACTGCCTTTATTTCATATAATCAATTATCAATCTTAATTCATTGCCAAAGTAATTTCTCTTTGGATGTTGCCCAAGATTCCCTAGGCTAATTACGATTAAAAACGTTTAACTTATTATTTACCACTTTATAAGCCATACACAAACTGCTTTACTTCTAAGATGCTCAGCGTCGCTTTATTGACCTCCTTTCTTTTAATAATGGTGTTATCAACGAGCATATTTCTCCTTACGTTAATATTATAGGCACTCTCCATCTGATTCTTAGGCCCTCCGCTTTCTAGATGCATGGTTAAACGTCTCGAAAGTGTAGTGGTTGTCATGCCAATTTATTTTGAGTTTTCATAAAGCTTACAGTCTTTATCGGGGCAGATAAACTCGTAAACTATGTTGGTTGACCTGCGATTCGAGGAGTTTAGGCAGGTGTTGTTTTTCATCAGGAGATTGCTGGCTTTTGTTGTTTTATAATAAATGATGAGTTGGATTTTATCCGTTTGATTTTTAACCTTGATGTCACGGTTAATAATATACTTGATGTTTATTCATCTATTTTATAGGCCATGGACATCTGGTTTCTGTAATACACTTTGATGTTGTTGACTTCTCCATGATTACTTTCAGTTTTATCCGCATGTTTTTAATGGTTATTTAAAAATGATTTGTTTGTCAATCATGCTGTTTGAGAAACCATTATTCACGAGTAATTGTTTTACTCGTGCAACCTCTTAGTGGAAAAGTTCCCACGTAAAGCAGCATTTTTAGCTCGGCGGATGTATGAGCCGATTATGCTTATTTTATACCTTTCAGGGCATTCACTCTCTGCATTGAGGCATCTTCCCATGTCCGTATTTTTCCTATGTACTTTAGTGATGTAGCTGCCATTGAGGTTTTGAACCTCAACGTCCAAGAAAGGGAGTTTATTGCCCGTGCTCAATTCATAAGTGAATTTTAGCACGGAGTTCTCCTCAAAATGCTGCTTGATGTTAATCAGATGTTCTTCGTTTTGGACGTTGATGTAGATGTCATCTACGTATCGGCAATATGTGTGTGGCTTATTTTCCATGATGTCCAATAATCTCCCCTCAAGTTGACCCATATAATAGTTTGGGCAGGTTGGCCCTAAGGGTGACTCCATAGCCACTCCATCCACTTGCGTGTATAGATTACCGTCCGGTGTCCTGAACGGCGCCTCTGATGTGGATGAACGTAACATATTCCTTAAGATGTTTGGGCCGAGATTTGGAGGAGACATTGTAAGATGGTGGTACACGTTTTTTTTTATAATGATGTCGATGGTCTGAGCGATAGGCACGTTCATATACAAATATATATATATATATATATGAAAGTTGTTAAGGAAAACTACTTTGAAGTTGGTATGCGTGTAAAAACTTTTCAAAAGCTTATTAAGTTTTCGGCGTAAGGGTAGGTTGAGTGGGCCAATATCAGGAAGAAGACAATAGTGGACATCCTTGGGGACAGAGAAAATTTCTTGTGGAGGATGGTATATTTTATCAAAGAATTGACGGATACATTTTCATGCTTTCAGCTTTCATCTGATTATTTTCTTGTTCATTCTGAATTCAGTTTTCTCATGGGTTATTTTCAAAGGAATTGTTTCCAGCCCTCACTTGTACAAAAATGTATCCGTCAATTCTCTGATAAAATATACCATCCTCAACAAGAAATTTCCTCTGTCCCCAAGGATGTCCGCTATTGTCTTCTTCCTGATATTGGCCCCTTCAACCTACCCTTACGCCGAAAACTTAATAAGCTTTTGAAAAGTTTTTACACGCATACCAACTTCAAAGTAGTTTTCCTTAACAACTTTCATATTGGAAAATTTTTTAGAACTAAAGACAGAATCCCACCTGAAATGAGCTGTTCAGTTGTCTATAAATTCATTTGCCCCAGGTGCCACCAGGGGATCTACATTGGCAGCACTGTTCGCTCACTTAGGGCTAGGGTCTGTTCTCATCTTGGTATTAGCTCTCGCACTGGCTCCACCTTGACCAATAAAGAAACTTCTCCCATTCGAGATCATTCATTAAATGTAAGACAGAAATTTCCCACAAAAACTTTCAAATTATAGGACATGCAAAGGACTCCACTTCCCTGCGCATTCTCGAATCATTATTTATAAAACAACTAAATCCCAATTTAAATTCTGATTCAACTGCTTTTCCCCTTCTCATTTCATAAACCACTCAAAATATTTTCACAACCTACCAATCTCTAATCGGTTCCCTCTATAATCTTTCCTCAGACTCTCCGCTTTTGACGTCCACTAAAGGTGACTAATATTTTTGTGTACCAATTAATTGCCCCAATTAGTATATTTTTATATTTATCCATATTTATAGCATCTACATTTAGTGTCAAGTTTTTAAATGATTTTTTCACATTTTCAATTTATTAAATAATTTATTACTATTGCTGCTTCATTAAGTGACTAATATCTGTGTCAACCAATAATTGCATCAACTAGTGTTATATTTATGCATATTTAAAGTACCCATAATTGATCCATATCTAAATTTCAATAGTTTTCAAACGATTTGCCATAATTTCAATTAACTAAATAATTTATTTTCAATCTTTGTGTACATTATAATTTTTGTAATTTTAAACGTGTTCTAAATCTCTTTTATAGACCAGAAGATGGGTAAGATACCCGAAACGTTGTACTTAATTAAATAAGAAATTTTACATGTCTCATTTTGGGATTTATCCTCAACCTCTATATATATATTTATATATGTGTGTGTGTGTGTGGCTTATTTTCACTGTTGTCCAATAATCTCTCTTCAAGTTGACCCATATAATAGTTTGCGCAGGTTGGCCCTAAGGGAGACTCCATAGCCACTCCATCCACTTGCGTGTATAGATTACCGTCCGGTGTCCTGAACGGCGCCTCTGATGTGCATAAACGTAACATGCTCCTTAAAATGTTTTGGTCAAAATTTGTAGAGGACATTGTAGGATGGTGGTACACGATTTTTATAATGATATCGATGGTCTGAGCGATATATACCCCTTAAAAATAGGTTTCTTTCACTCTGTCAGGTCCTCACTCCACTCATTACATCGGTAAAGGAGGCAAGAACATTTCAAAACCCTCCGAAGATGATCGATTGAGATCGAAAGCTTAGCAATTTAGTTTGCTTTTTACCAAACACATTCATTTAAAAAAGAGATCAATACTGGACTAGTGATGATGAAATAAAAAAGATAGTTAGAAGAAGAGAAAGCTGCCAAAGGAAATTAATTAAGGCAAAATTCGCAATGGTCTTCAACAAAATTTTTATTCAGGAAATACTCCTACCCAACTACAGTAATATATATATATATATATATATATATATATATATATATATATATATATATATATATATATATATATATATATATATATATATATATATATATATATGTCGTAGAATGACCCTTGGCTTTGATCACTCTACTCTTTGACACCCTTTTAGTCGCGGTATGCTTTAAGGGGCGTGAGTTACTTCTATGATGAAGTAGGCTTTGTTCTAAGAGTGCTATTTTTGTGGTTTAGTCCTTAAGGAAGAGCTATTTTTAAACACATAAGGATAAGAGGAAACACCAGAATCTACCAAAAATAAACATGTATTTTAAATTAAATATTACAAACCAACAGTAAAAACATTTCTATATTTGGCCTCAAATGACAAAAATATAAACAAGTAGGCTTCCGATAAACAAACCAATTGCCAATTAGTATTTTTATCACGACCCTATTTGTTTAGCCTAAAACATTAAATTGATGTACTGTCATCTACAAACACATATGACCTAGGTTCAAGAATAATGGTTTCTACTCTCCTTTAAAACGTGGGACGTACTAAACTTCTACTATCGTAATAGAGATATAAATGTTATTGTTAACTTACAGGTAGGTATTAGGGATTGCCGGATGTCGCTGGAGGACTTATCTCTCGCTTTGAAGTGTTGCTTCGTCGCTGCTTGAATTTTCGAGGAGGGATTGCTTGTCGCCTGTGCCGGGTGATGATTCTTCAACGTAATTAAAGAACGGGAGCTCGTTGGGGCAGGGTTCTTCTCCTCTCACTCTTTCGGTGCTTGAGATGTGAGATTCACTCGAGTGTGAGCGGCTTTGCTTTTCTTCAGTCGGGCTTCTTTGCAGACGGAAAAGGCTTCTTCGGTATGGCACCGATATAAAACTTGACTAATTAGGTTAATACGGCCCTGAAAGGGGGGGGGGATCGATTTTCTCAATCTGATCCTATCGTTTCTCACGGAAATAGTCTTGTATGGCTGAAGGATCGATCTTTACGAACTAATCTTTCTTCTGGCGAATCGACTTCTAAAAATCTTCTTGTCTAGCCGATGGATCGATCTTCACGACCTAATCCTACTCTGGCGTATTGACTTCAGATAATCCTCTTCTCTTTCTTTGCGGGGCTTATTTATAGGCGGATTGCCGCCCCATCTAAAGGGGGAAGTGACCAGGCCACAGATGCAAAGGGGGGGGGGGCGAATGGTGAGTTAGCATCTGGGGAGAGCGAGAATTCCTGAGGTGGCACTGGGGTGCCCAAGTCAGCTCGCAAATTATAGGCTCGTAACCGCACCGCTACTTGGCGTGCCTTCTGACTCGCACCGTTTTTTATCCTAACCACGGGTTTATGGGTCTCGTAGGTCATGCGATCGTTAGAGCGTCGTTTAAGGACCTTAGGTGGTCGCCTTCAAACATATGTTAGCTCCAACTGCCCACAGCGGCGAGGAGATCACACATGGTAAGCATTTTCGCCGGCTACCTTTCCCACGCTTCTCCTCATGAAGGGAGGGGGGGTGAATGGACCTATACTCCTCCAGGAGGCTTAATGTAGCCATTTCTCCACATCTACCTCCATTCTTAAGAAAATAACGGGAGGGGGGGGGGTTCCAATCCGCCGCTTACAATAATATACATGGGTAACTTACGGAACATTATATTATACAATAAATTCTAGTTCACTCGGGAATGCCTCGATAACATTTCACCTGACCTTACATTAATTCCTATATTACTGTGCCAACTTAGGATTTTCTTACCTACCACTCGGGGGTTACTCTCCCCTACTTACTTACAATTCTACTGATTTACACTTAACTTTGCTATAATACAATAGTTGGGCTGCTCCTTAATCGTCGACAGGGTTCCGACTTAACGAGTAGGCCATACAGTTGTTGGACCCTTTTATGTAGTGAATGGAGTACTGGTACTCCATCAAGAGTAAACTCCATCTCAGGAGTCTTCCATTCTTACACTTATTTTTACCTAAGTATGACAACGGTTTATGGTCGCATTCCAACTTGAACTCGCGCCCTATTAGATAATATTCGAATTTACCTATGGACCATATTATGGCCAAAGCTTCGATTTCGATAGTAGCGTAGGCTTTTTCTCTACTCAACAGTTTCCTACTGACATAAGCTATGGGATAGGCTGTTTCGTCATCTTCGTATTGAAGCAATACTCCGCCTAGCCTGTCCCGACTAGCGTCCGTGCGAAGACCGAAGATCTTGTTGGGATTTGGTAAGCGAAGAATGGGCGCAGTTACGAGTTTTCCTTTTAGAATCTCCAACTGAGTTATTGCATGGGGGTTCCACGTGACAGGGTCTGACGCTGTCTTTTTTAACAAATCATTCAGTGGGGCCGCAATGGAAGCGAAGTGTGGTACAAAACGCCTATAGAACGAGGCCGCTCCCATAAACGATCGGAGTTGTTTCTTGGTTTTCGGCCGGGGCATCTTGACTATGGCGTCCACTTTTTCTTGCTGGGTAGTCAAGTGTTTTTGTCCTATTTTGAATCCCAGGTAGTCAATGGATTCGTAGGCAAAATAACACTTGGTCGGCCCGGCGGTTAGACCTTGCTCCTTCAATTTCTCCAGCAATGAGCGTAAGGCGTGTAAGTGTGACTCCCATGTACGGGTAGCTACGTACACGTTGTCGAAGTAAAACGACACGTCACTTAGTCCAGCGATAATTCGCCTCATCATCCTATTATAATTGCTACCGGCTGTAAGTAGTCCGAAGGGTAGCCTGGTAAACTGTAACAGACCTCTCTCGGTCGCAAAAGCCGTCAGTTTTTTGGACTCCTTAGCGAGAGGTATTTGATAGTACGCTTTACACAAATCCAATTCGGTGATGAATTTAGCGTCTTCAAATAAATGGAGATTTTGATCTATTAGTGGGATGGGCTCGGCGTCGAAAACGGTCACTGAATTCAATTTTCGGAAGTCCACGAACATCCGAAATGATTGATCAGGTTTCTTAACCATTACTATGGGGGAGCAATAATCGGACTCCGATGGCTCTAAAATTCCCAATTTTAGTAAATTCCGGACTTCCTTATTGAAGGCTTCTCGTAGGTGGATTGGTAAAGTTTATGGTTTGCTCCGAACCACTGAATTAGTTTTTAGTTTTATTTCATGGATAAAATCCTTGGCACATCCAGGGTTTTCAGAAATGACTTCTGGGAATTCCATGAGCAAGTTCAACATTTCCGCATTTTGTTGAATTTCTAAGTGGGGATTTATCTTTAAATCCACCCGAGGGTCTTCCGGGGTAGGTGAGAGCGAGGGAAGTTCGTATTCCTCGTCTTGTTCCACACACACGGTGTGTATGACTTGCAGGGGCGTACCCGGGTAAACGGCATCCATCGGTTCTTCTTCGTCTAGAAGGGTAATATTCTTTATGCACGCGCGGCGGTGATATTTTTTTAGCATGTTTATGTGATATGTTCTTCGCCCTGTTGGGGTATCTATCAAGTAATTGACTGGACCCCGTGCCTCGATTACTTCAAACGGTCCCTTCCACTGGGCCCATAACTTATTATTTTCGGTCGGGAGTAATAATAAGACTTCATCTCCTGCCTTTAATTTTCGAGCCTTTGCTTTCATATCGAAATAGTCCCGGTATTTGGCTAAATTTTTCTCGGCGTTCTCTCGAGCTAAGCCAGAGCAGTATTCTAGGCGCTCGCGCATATCCATCACGTAGGCGTAAGACGATTTGATTTCTTGCTCGAGCTTCGCGTTGGAAAATAATTCCTTAAGAATACTCATAGGACCTCGCACATTTCTCCCGTATAATAGCTCAAAGGGCGAGAATCCCAACGTCCGATGAGGTATTTCTCGGCAGGCGAAAAGGGCAGCAGGCAGGTATCTGTGCCACTGTGTAGGGTTGTTTTGACACAACTTCTTCAATATATTTTTGAGAGTCCCGTTTAATTTCTCGCAGATTCCGTTAGCGGCTGGATGAAATGGACTCGTAAAAATTGGCTTGACTAACAGAAGTTTGTTAAAATACTCCATCAATTCTGAGGTGAATTGGCGCCCTCTATCAGATAGAATTTCTTTAGGTAGGCCTACTCGTGCAAAAATTGAAATTAATGCTTCCGCGCAGGAAATAGTGTCAATCTTCCGTAGGGCCACAGCATCTGGGAACCGGGTGGCACAATCCACTAGGGTGAGGATGTAAGAGTGTCCTCCACTTGAAGGGGGGTGAATTGGTCCCACCAAATCAATTGCCACTCGAAAGAATGGTTCGGTTATAACGGGCACCTTTTGTAAGGGAGCGGGAGGTACCCGTTCTCTGGAGGGATCCTTCTGACACACGTCGCATGATCGGCAATAGGCCACAATTTCCCTGGCGGCCTGGGGCCAATAAAAGTGTCGGAATATCTGCTGCGCCGTTTTGTTGTGCCCAAAGTGTCCGGCTAATATTCCATCATGCGCGGTATTCAAAATTCTTTGCGTGTATTCTTGAGGTACACACAGTGCTTTCTTGTTCTCCTTATCCTCCTCGCTGATAGTACGGTAGAGAAGTGAGTCTTCTACGATATACTGGATAGGCTTCTTTCCTTTCACTTGCAGAATTTCACCTTTAATAGCTTTCTCCCATAGAGGTTTAAGAGTGGGGCATTCCTTCTGAGCACTGGCGAAGGAAGTCAATTTGAACCCATTGTCTTTGAGGGTAATCCTCGGGGTCAACTTAGCAGGTTGCTCTTTCCTCTGGGCTTCTTGTGCCCGGGTGACTACTTGTTGGGCCACTTCTTGCTGGGGAATTAGGGGGTTTTGTCCGATTAGTACTGCGCAGAACTTAATCGGGGCTACTACCACGTCCGTCCAACCGGTGAAATATCTGCATTGTATGTGACATCTCACGACGGGGAATCGATTGTCGCGTCCTAAAAAGTCGTGGACGATTGCGAATTTCTTATGGGCAGGGTTTACTGGGGGCAGCAACTTGTCGGATACCACTATGCACGTACATCCGGTGTCTCTGACTAAAGTGGATACTCGGCACCCATTAACAGTGCCCTCTTCAAATTGTAGGCCGCCTGGCGAACTTTTGTTGAAAAGAAAGTTTACCTGTTGCTGGGGCCCTTCGGATGTTGGCGCGGGGACGTAGGGCGAATCAGCTTGTCCTTCTGGGATCGTGACAGTCAAATTTTGCACCTGTTGTCTCGAGGTCTCCCTCAGTCGGGAGTTCTGTGGGCACTGGAAACTCAGGTGACCTATTATCCCGCAGGTATAACAAGTGACGGGCTTCCTGGGATACGTGCCGGTATTAGGGTATGATCCTTGTGGAATCCTAACTTCTTTTTGATTCTTTTCTCCTCCAAAATTTGGTTTATAAGTTCCTTTTGCTGCTGAGAACTTAAAGGGCTTCTTCTGTAAATGCCTGGGTGGCGGCCCATTTTTCTTTGGGGAGGAAGCCTTCTCTTTCTTGTACTCCCTAGGATATAACCGATGATTTACCGCGTAGAGGTCAGCCTCGTCCAGGCACTCGTTGAAGGTAGAAGCTTTTCGGTCCTTAACGAATGCACGGATTTCCTGGGGTAGTGTACTTAGTAACTGATCTCTAAGCATGAAGTCGACGACCGCAGCGACTTCGTTCTCTACCCCTTCTGACTCCATCCAAAACTGTAGGCTTCGACGAAGCTCAAAGCCAAAATGTTTGTATGTTTGTCCAGGTCTTATACGAGACTGCCTGAACTTCATCCTATATTCTTCCGGGTTAAGGTTTGTGTTGCTGAGAGAAGTTCGGCTTTGAGAGTGGAATAGTCCACAGTCGCTTCTGAGGGTAAAGATACGAATATCTCTCTCATCCTACGATTGAGTAGCGGTAACAGTCTGGCGACCCCATCTTCTTCTAGGTCCCAATTATTGACTTCAAATATTTTCTCAAAATGGGAGAGATATGAGCATAAATCTTCTTCGTCCTTGTACTCCGGGAGTTTCATGCTGGCCGCTGGTGACACTCCTGTTTTAGATGACACTGACTGCACCTCTAACTGGTCTTTACTAAGAGCTCTTTCGTGGGCCCTTATCTTCTCTCTTTCATCAGCTTCCATTTACGTCTTTTCTGCTTCCATTTTCATCTTTTCTCTTCTTTCTTCTCTTTCGTTTCTCTCTTTCTCCTGAATAAACGAACTCAGATCGGTTCCTTCCAGTCCGAGGCTTTGACCTTGCTTCCGATAAAGGTCAAACAATGCCATCGCGCTTATGTCAGTCATCTACCTTGTTTTTAATCAAGCCTTACCTATTCCACCACCGAAACTTACCACTTGGCCTAACAATTACCTTTAGATGGTATCCCCCTCTAACTTTACCAATTTCCCACTCGTCAAATATTCTATTATTCCTGGTGTTCCTTTTATGTGTTAGCTCTTCCTTAAATAGACACTGCTGGGTTCTTTCTAATATAAAACCTCTAGACCTGACACCACTTTTATAATATGTCGTAGAATGACCCTTGGCTTTGATCACTCTACTCTTTGACACCCTTTTAGTCGCGGTATGCTTTAAGGGGCGTGAGTTACTTCTATGATGAAGTAGGCTTTGTTCTAAGAGTGCTATTTTTGTGGTTTAGTCCTTAAGGAAGAGCTATTTTTAAACACATAAGGATAAGAGGAAACACCAGAATCTACCAAAAATAAACATGTATTTTAAATTAAATATTACAAACCAACAGTAAAAACATTTCTATATTTGGCCTCAAATGACAAAAATATAAACAAGTAGGCTTCCGATAAACAAACCAATTGCCAATTAGTATTTTTATCACGACCCTATTTGTTTAGCCTAAAACATTAAATTGATGTACTGTCATCTACAAACACATATGACCTAGGTTCAAGAATAATGGTTTCTACTCTCCTTTAAAACGTGGGACGTACTAAACTTCTACTATCGTAATAGAGATATAAATGTTATTGTTAACTTACAGGTAGGTATTAGGGATTGCCGGATGTCGCTGGAGGACTTATCTCTCGCTTTGAAGTGTTGCTTCGTCGCTGCTTGAATTTTCGAGGAGGGATTGCTTGTCGCCTGTGCCGGGTGATGATTCTTCAACGTAATTAAAGAATGGGAGCTCGTTGGGGCAGGGTTCTTCTCCTCTCACTCTTTCGGTGCTTGAGATGTGAGATTCACTCGAGTGTGAGCGGCTTTGCTTTTCTTCAGTCGGGCTTCTTTACAGACGGAAAAGGCTTCTTCGGTATGGCACCGATATAAAACTTGACTAATTAGGTTAATACGGCCCTGAAAGGGGGGGGGGGATCGATTTTCTCAATCTGATCCTATCGTTTCTCACGGAAATAGTCTTGTATGGCTGAAGGATCGATCTTTACGAACTAATCTTTCTTCTGGCGAATCGACTTCTAAAAATCTTCTTGTCTAGCCGATGGATCGATCTTCACGACCTAATCCTACTCTGGCGTATCGACTTCAGATAATCCTCTTCTCTTTCTTTGCGGGGCTTATTTATAGGCGGATTGCCGCCCCATCTAAAGGGGGAAGTGACCAGGCCACAGATGCAAAAGGGGGGGGGAGCGAATGGTGAGTTAGCATCTGGGGAGAGCGAGAATTCCTGAGGTGGCACTGGGGTGCCCAAGTCAGCTCGCAAATTATAGGCTCGTAACCGCACCGCTACTTGGCGTGCCTTCTGACTCGCACCGTTTTTTTTTCCTAACCACGGGTTTATGGGTCTCGTAGGTCATGCGATCGTTAGAGCGTCGTTTAAGGACCTTAGGTGGTCGCCTTCAAACATATGTTAGCTCCAACTGCCCACAACGGCGAGGAGATCACACATGGTAAGCATTTTCGCCGGCTACCTTTCCCACGCTTCTCCTCATGAAGGGAGGGGGGCTTGAATGGACCTATACTCCTCTAGGAGGCTTAATGTAGCCATTTCTCCACAATATATATATTTATATAATTAGGTAAAAGGCCATGTTGTATGCATTTACTATTGAAGTCAACAGCTGAAGTATTCTTAATATTTCATACACGTTTTTTAACTGGATCTTCGTTGCAAGAAAAACCATTCGCGAATGACATTCTTTTTTCCTATATGCTTTCGACCTTGTTAGGTCCTCTTCAGGGAATGAACAGAAATAGAATTATGTTTTACGTCGGGAAAAATTAGAAGCTAAAAGTATACAGTAAGAGTAGAGTGGACAGTAGATTTTAGGGTAGATTGGTGAAAAAGGAGTCTGAGTAAATGTAGTTTGCTGGGTGACCAGCCATCTCCATAGTATTTTTGCTAGTTATTATTCTTCACGTTATATTCTTTGTATAAAGGAGGCTCTCGCGCCTCTATTTCCTTTTTTTTCCAATTTTCTTCTTTCAATGTCAAACGTAGATTCTTTGATTTCAATGTGTGCAATCATTTTGCATCTCACCTACTATATATTGGGGGTGGGTCATCCCTTGAGATAGTTTTTTTTCACTTCTAAATTTAGCTCTATTGTTTTCCATGTAGTTGTGCGGGATGTCCATGTTGTTTTTTCTCCGTCGGTTAATATATCGTTTAACTTTTCCCATAATTTGCATCCTCTTCTCTGCAAAGACACATTTATTAGGGTCAGACCGATGTCGTGGTGCAGGTCACTTTGTATTTTGTATTCTCTTCTTCTCGTGTTTGAGATAATATATACTGCTGCATTTTAAACTCTTTAAAGTTTAAGTGTATTCGTTTTATGGAGTCTGTTCAGTGGAGCAGCCGAGTAGAGCAACGTAGACTGGCAAACTGCGTTGTATATTTTTCTTTTGTTTTCCACGTTCAAGTCTCTAAATTGATGTAATTTGGTTAAATTTGCTTTAGCTAATCCTATCCATTCCTTTACGTGTTTGACATAGCCTTGTTGGTTGATTTTGAGGCCGAGTACTTTTCCTTCATTTCCATAGCGATATATGTTGTCGTTCACTCTAATTATGTCCGTTTTTCTTCTCCCCAATGGGATAATTAGTAAACTTGTCTGCATTTGTTCTAATCTTCCATTTACGCTCAAATTCGTAGATGTTCGCTATTTCAGCCGCTGTTATCCTTGCTAGCACCTGGGGGTGCTTGTATGGGCTACTCGCTATAATCGTGATATCATCAGCGAACTGTATATAGCTGGTGTATTCGTTAACTGGGCTGAGAAGATCCATTGTGTATACACTGTAGAGCGTCGGGCTTATACACACCCCTTGAGGGACCCCCAGTAGGACTTCGAAGTAAGGTCCATCAAAGCCTTCTATTAATATGTAGGCTGATCTATCTGTGATGTAGTCGCACAAGCACTTTGTTAGTGGTGAGGGGAGTCGTAGTCTTTTTATCTTGAATTTTAGGCCAACTCCGTATACTTTGTCAAAAGCTTTTGACACATATCTAAGGACTAACTCCGTATAATGTCTGTCAAACTTTGCTCTGGCGACGGTTTCCACTAACATTGCTAACACTGTCTCAGTGCTTCTATTTTTTCTGAACCAATGTTGGTGAGTTGGGATAAGGGATTTTTCCTCCAGATGTTTCATCAGCCTGTCGTTTATAAATCTTTCTAATATTTTAGCCAGTGTTTTCAATAAGGTTATGGGTCTAAAATTCCCTTGGCTATTGGGAGTCTTGCCGTGTTTAGGTAGGAATTTTATTTTACCCTTCTTCATTTCATCCGGAAAGTAACCGGTGCTTATTGTGGCATTAAATAGGTATACTATTTTTTCCAAAAAAGTATCTGGTGCTCTGATTAGGTTTTCCCTTTTTAGCCCTGATTTTCCGGGGGGGTCCCTGTTTGGTATTCTTTATTGTCTTCTTTAACTCCTCTGGGGTGATTGGCTCAACTCCCTCTTCTGCTAGGATTGCCAATGATGCATTGTTATCCGGGACTATCTCTTTTCGATTTGCTTCAAAGTCTTCTACTACTCGTAGTTCGTGATCCCGGGCAAAATCTTCATTTTCTTCCGGCGAGATGTCAAATACGCTTCTCCAATAAGTGCGAAAGTCAGTCACTATTTCATGAGGTTCTTTAGCTTCTCCTCCGCCATAGGTTCATAAGATCTTCGGTCTTGGCGCTTTTTTCCACTAGCTATATTTATTTTATTCCAAACTTTCTTGGGTTAGTTTCGCTACCAATGGCTTCTATAAATCTATCCCACCTTATGCTTCTTTCGGCTGTTATTGCATTTATTAATTCTTCTCTAACTTGCCGTAGACTATCTCTATATCCTCTCTGGAGACCGTTGAAATCTATATCTTCCCTAAGTGTCGTATATTAATTTTCTAGGGACTCGATTTGCTGATTTCTCAAGGGGTGGGGCAGTGTTCTGTATTCTGTAGTTGGGACGTGTCTTCTGTCAGCTTCTATTAATGCTTCCATTAGTCTTTCAAGCTCCTGATCAATATCCTCCAATGTTGCTTCGGCCAGGTTGATCTGTTGGTGTTTCGTTAGGTATTTATAGTATCATGTCCAGTTAGCTAATCTCTACTGCTATCTACGTGGGCACCCCGTAAAGGGCGCGGCGATATGCCATCCTCGCCGCCGTGCTGACAAGACTCAGCACTCCATCCAACCCCAGTTTAGCCTCTTCTCCTTCCTTCAGACACTTGTGTTTTCCCCCTGTTTCCTCGCTTTTCATACAACCTCTCCCACAACTTTATCTGGCCAGCCTCTAATTCCATAGGGTAGATGCTGATCTTCTTCTCAGCCAACTATCCCAGATCGCGGGTGAGGGGGCGGAGGGGACAATGTTCCCTAACCCCATGAGCTCCGGTTTGGGATGGTGAGTTTTTAACAACCTGCTTCATCCCCATCCATACCTTCCTCATATCCCCTACCCTTCTCACTTCACCATCTATTTTTTTTACGCCGTGCCCAAGGTGGAGCCGCCATGCTGAAGGGCTACCAGGTCAACAGGCGGGAGGGGTGGCCTTAAATGGCGGCACCTGGCTCTGCCAGGCCCGTACGCACCACTTGCAGAGCGGGCTACTGCGAGGGGTGATGAGCGTTTACTTCCTGTAAGAAAAAGAGAGTCACCATGCCCATGAATGAAAACTTACATAAACAAAAATCGCTCCCCATTTCCCCTTTAAGAAGAAAGAGCCGCTCTCAGGAAGCTCCACAGATAAAATGGAGGTTCCCCACTGTGGTTTTCTCAGGGGACCCTCCATAACTCTTCAACCGGAGAGGATGCTTACTCCTCTCCAGTGCCTACGGGTGCAGGGGACTCCCCCTCACCCCTTTCTTGGAGTCACCACGTGACTCCATCTTAAATCTGGCAGTCTCGCCTTTACTTTCAAAGGACTCTGCCAGGAAAGCCAGCAGGCAGCCCATAACCTGCCGCTCCAGTTGAAGCGGCTCGGTAGGGCAAACCTCCTTATGGGGGAGAGGGAAAAGAGGCCCCATCGGCCGCTTCCCACTAAAGGACCTGCTAGCCCAAATATTAAATCTAGCGGGGGTGAAGGCCTATGCTCCTCCAAAGAACATGGACAAAACTGACATGACCTGTGATGTCATGGAGGGGGATGGCCAAATGGAGCCCCCATCCTGAGATAGACATGCTACCTTACGTATCCCAGCCTCAGAAGGTGGGGCCTTCCGTAGGAGCAGATATTCATGCTCGGCATCAAACACCGAGCCCGATTCTGCTCCTGTGCGGGGCTCTCGCCAGAAGGGTCGAGCTGCTAAGACATCACAAGGAGTGGAGGGATCTCCTCCTCCAGTCGGTGCCCCCACGACTGCTGGGACCTTCGCCATCTCGGCGAATAACCTTGCAGAGGCTGGCCCATCTGGCATGGCAGCTCATGCTGGGGAAAGGGAGAAGCGGGTCCAATCCCCGCCCTCCACTCTTAAAAAGAAAAGGACTAATAAAAAAGACCATAAAGACTCGTGGCTCTTCTCCCACCACGGGGGTTGTGGGGACGGAAAGGCCACTAAAATCCTTGAACGCGACCAAGCCAAAATCGGCACGTCCCGCCCCGGTGCTCGCCTGGGCGGAAAATCCCCAAATAAGACCAAAAGTGCGCAGAGCGGAGACTCGATTACGTCGGGGCCCCTCATTCTAAGGTTACCTGGCGTTTTCGAGCCCGCTGGCTTCAAAAGCTTCTTAGTTATTCTATCCGCTGATAGCATGTTGGACAAGGGCAACATGATCCATCAGAGAGCTTTAGCTGGTATAATTTGTAGAGACCCGAAGGTGACTCGTTTCTCAGACGGGAGCCTTCTAGCGAATGCAGCGGATCCCTTCGAGGCGGTCAAGATAAGTGCTCTTTGGACACTTAATGGCACCCCGGTGAGTGTGACGCCGCACTCTACCATAAAGTTTGTGAAAGGAGTAGTTTATGCGAGGAAACCCGTGGACTACTCCATAGAAGATATCACTCTAGAGCTAGCTGACCACGGGGCAGTCAAGGTCGAGTGTGTGATGAGAAAACAGGGAGGGGCCTCGAGACATACCCCTTCACTCTTCGTCACGTTTGACTGCAACAAATTCCCTGACTGGGCGCGTGCCGGTTGGTACCGCTACCGCGTGAAGGCATTCGTGCCACTGCCGCGGAGGTGCTATTACTGTCACCGCTTGGGCCATACAAATCACTCATGTATAAGTGAAAATTCGAGGTCACTCGAAGTATGTGTAAACTGCTCCAAGGCCGCACACGATAAGTATAAATCGTGTGTGGCCAAGTGTGTCAATTGCAGAGAGCCGCACCCCGCTTCTTCGAAGCAATGTGGTGCATATCTCCTCGAGAAAAAAATCTTGGCCATTTAGGCCCAGGATCGACTCTCATTCCGCGAGGCTAAGGACTTGGTCCTGGCGCGCCCGGCTCTGCCTGGGACGTCTTACGCCTCAATGGTTAGAAAGACACCCTCTGATCCCGGCCCATCAGTCAAACGAGCACGGTTGTTTCCACGCCCATTCGGAGCCCTTCTGCGGGTTCTACTCAACCCTGGCGCTTCCCTGGTAAAGCTGGCGGCACAAAAGGTTCACACCCAGGCCCGGCTAAAACCAGGGCTCCCAAGCGTGACCGGTCCCCGTAAGGCGTAACGGCCACGCACCTCCACCGAGTTGTTAGATTCACAGGAGGCATTATCCCTGAAGTTGGTTTCCAGGCCATCTTCCGGGGTTTCTAAAGCTGCCCCACGAAAGGAGGACAGCAACAAAGGAACTTCGGCTCCTTTGCCCACGCCTAGTGGTGGGCTGAGTCGCTCGGAGACAGTGGATCATTAAAAAGAGGGCCCCCCGCCTCCGTAGCCTCAACGCCCGCCTAAAGTTTCGAGACGGAGGGAGGAAAAGACTCGCATGGTGAGCCCAACCTCACCCAATAAGTCCTCAAAGGCGACAGCGCCTTCAGCACATTGTCTAGCCAACAGCGCACGGGGTTCTGCCTCCGGGAAGCGGACATCCATCCTTATGAGGGTCTTCAGTTCGAGGAGGGCCCCCGCGTCTCCTCCGAGCTAGGCCTGGAGGGCATATTCCTTCCATGGAATTGCCGTGGACTCCGGGCCAACTGGGAGGAGCTACATATGCTCGGCTCGTCCCGTTCCCCGTTAGCTATCTTTTTGCAGCAGATCATGCTAGGCGCGTGCCCCCTGCCCGCCCTCGCAGGGTATAAGGGTTTTACGACCCTACCACCACGAGATGGGGGATGCGCGGTTTACACCCGGCGAGATGTCTCCGCGTTCTTCTTTTCACTTTAGATAGGTCTTTTCATGCAGTGGTTGTGCAGCCTCACCAGGATAGGAGGTATACTGCTATTTCTGCGTACATTCCACCGTCAGCTGACTTCAAAGCGGGGGACTTCCGCTGCGTCGTGGCACGGTTACCAGGGCCCTTTCTCTCTCTTGGAGATCTATACGGCAGAAATCCTCTGTGGGGAGACTACTCAATAAACCCCAGGGAAAAGGTTCTTGCCAATCTGATCGAAGAGTTTGAGATAGGTGTCCTAAATGTGGATGAGTTTACGCATCACTGCCTGACAACCGTTTCATTTTCTTGCTCTCCAGATGCACAGCCTGATTTTGATTGGGGGTGGTCAATGACCTCCATGGTAGTGATCACTTTCATATTCAAATATCATTTTCAGGGCAGCTGGCGCCTTAGAGTCCACCTCGGTGGTGCTTGGCGCGGGCGCCGTGGCCTGCATTTCAGGAAATGACTGAATTCTCTATCTCAGTCGAGGAGTTTAGGTCAGTAGATGAGGCCGTTGAGTTCTTCTCCAGCAACCTCATTGCCGCGGGCCTGCTTCGCGACCGCTTTCTCCGTATTCTCTAGCCGGGATGCTCTTCAGGCTTCTTGGCAAAAAAGATTGGAGGCGGTCGAATGGAACTTGAAGTTACGTGCTATTGCGCCGACTGTTCCCATGGACCTATCCCTCAATGCCGCGAAGGCTTCAGGTAGCTTTCTGTCATCTCCGAATTGGGCACACTCGCGGGACGCACCGCCATTTGATGGAGCGCTCGCCAGCGTCCTACTGTTAAGACTGCGTCGTCCCTCAGACTGTTCAGCACATTCTTTTTGAATGTCCCAGTCTGGGCGATCTTCGCGCACGTTACTTGTCCCGGTACCAGGATGGGCGGGGTCGCTAACGCCTGTCCTTTGGACTAGGGACGAGTGCGTGCACATTGACTGGTGGACTTGTAAACTTTTGGGGAGAGGTTGGCCTTCTCCCTTTTATTTAATTAGTTTTTTTTTTATAGGTCGCACGTTCCTACTCGTTGTCTTTTCCTTTTTTATTTTTAGTGTTGTTTTTTTTTTGTGTTGTTGAATCTTATTTTAAAGTAGCCTAGTACAAAGCAGTTTTTAATACGGCGACTAATGCTCAAGTAGGCAGTCGCCAGATGAGCTGTTAAAAAAAATCTACATAGGCATTTAATTTGAATGGGATCTAATGATACGGTCATCACCATGATCTCTAGTCCTGGTGTGACCAACACAATTCTGGTTTTGTGGCACTGCTCGCCCCAAAGTGTGTTGGGAATTTGGGTCCTGTTTTTTCAACTATCCCTCTCTTCAGTATGATATCGAGATTTACCCTACCCTGGCGACTGCTCAAGTAGGCAGTCGCCAGATGAGCTGTTAAAAAAAATCTACATAGGCATTTAATTTGAATGGGATCTAATGATACGGTCATCACCATGATCTCTAGTCCTGGTGTGACCAACACAATTCTGGTTTTGTGGCACTGCTCGCCCCAAAGTGTGTTGGGAATTTGGGTCCTGTTTTTTCAACTATCCCTCTCTTCAGTATGATATCGAGATTTACCCTACCGTGTTGAAGAATCTCGTGTATCTTGACGCTCGACTACGGGCGTTGAAATCGCCCGCAAATATTGCTTGATTCTTTTGCCAAATATCTCTAGATAGTGGTGAAAGGGCAAATAGTCCCTTCTAGGTGGTTGGTACTCCGTGGATATTATTAAATCACCTGTGGTTGTTCTTATACTGACTGCCAAGTAAGCCTCATCTAGGTCTTAAGTTTCTTGAAGTTTATTTCTTTCTTTATGATTATAGCTCCTCCATCATAGTTTATTTCATCGGTGGTTTTCGTAATGTTGATATAGATAAAGATTTTAATTCTATCTATTGTTGGATATATATTTATCTCATTTAGTAAAATTATTTTCTTATCGATTTTAGGATAGGTATTGCTAAGTGTGAATCTCTTCTCTTTCTAACCGGCTACGTTTTGACTGACGATTTTCATTTTCCTAAGATGCGCCATTATTTCGATGTATTCCCGGATAGCCTTGACCTTCTCTCAGCTTTGTTTGTATCTCTGCCAATTGGTGATATTGTCCACCCATTTCTCTTCTTAAATTCATCCTATTTATTAGTTTACAGTAAGTACTGGGGTTTTTGAGATTGCCGCTTGTTAGTAGTTTGTAGACCTCTCGTTCCATATATGAGCCTTCGTATTCATAGTTATAGTACCCTTTTTTGACTCCCTGAATAAGTTCTTCATTGGTCGATGGGAAAGGTCTCTCTTCTGAAGCAAAGAATTTTTAGGTGGAACTCCTATTTTTATTCTTCGCTTCCACAATTTTCTTTGACACTAGGCACAGCCCCCTCTTTGCATTGACTAGCTGATTGTAGTGGTTTCTCCTGTGAATCCATATTCTTATCAAGGGAAGCAATTTCTACTTCCATCGATTCTTCCTGTTTCTGTTGTATCATTTTCCTCTCTCAGCCTCACGTCACTCTTCGGCCGACTTGCGTCGGGAGTTTGCTCTACAGTAATTCTTTTCTGTAGCGCTTGTTCTTTCTTGGATGATGACGGATCATATTGAATGCTAAGGACTTCCGCTGATGGAGGGTTGTCGGGAAACCAAATCTCATCGAGTCCATTGTTTTTTAGTATTAAATTTAGTTCTTTTACGTAAGTTCCCGGTTTAGCCATATTAATAAGGTGGGTGTGCAAAATGCATGCCAAAATGTTTAGCGATTTGAGCTGGTTATTTCTACTATATTTTTGGTCATCTGCATTTTTCCACCGTTGCCTCTGCTACTTTGGAAAAAGTTAGGTTTTGTCTCTCCTCTTCCTTTCTGTTTTACTCCCTCTTCTTCTTATCTATAATTTCGTGCTTTAACGGGCAGACCAATGCCATGATTCTATAATTTCCATTGCAATTTATGCACTTTTTAACTTGTGATGTACATTCTCTCCCCGTGTGATTTTTGGCGCTGCATTCAGAACACCACTTTTCATCTTTACAAGGGCAGTCGGTAGTGGGATGCTTTTCTAAGGCGAAGCAATTGAACCAGGTTTGTATGCTAATAAATTCCTCGCTTTTGAATTTCTCAGGCGTTATTTTTAGATTGAAAGCTAGGAGTACGATTTCTTTGGCTTTCCTCGCCATATTCGTTTCTCGAAAAATTATTTTGAATACGTGTGTGTATTCCTGGTTTGTATTTTTGTTAGTGAACGTTACTATTTCTTTGATTTTGGCCCATTGTTGAGTCCTCTCTATTTCCTCCTTAATTTGTTCAGCATTGTGCTCTCCTATCCAGGAGTCAATTTGCCAACAATATATAGCCTTTTGGGATTCAAATTGAGGCGGTACCTTGGTCTCTAAACCAATCTTCTCCAATTCATCAGAAGCCTTTTCAGATAAGAGCTTGTCTACATCTTTCTAGTTTTGGCAGAGTGCAATGTAGGAATTTTTGTAATCCAGAAGGCTCACAAAGATAATTCTAGTTCTCCATGAATTACTCGAAAAACGTTGATTCTATCGGGTTTTAGCGCGCCGTTACGGACGCGCAAAGGGACCCATTTAATCGAGTCCATCTTCTGATCAAACGAGCTTCTTCTTATTCTTAGTGTTTCGCATTCTTGTAAGAAGCGAAAAAAGAGAACTACAGAAACAAGGACCAGCAAAGACGCTAAGATCCGCTGAAGGCCAGTCCGCTTACAGAAGATATTAACTACCACATTCTAACGTTAGTGTATCATGCTTCTTTTTTTGCATGCTGTTTTTTTGTTTGTTTTTTACAATTTCAACTCTACGGTACACACTTATCTACATGTGTACCCTTTATATATATATTTTTTTTTTTTAAATGATTTTTTTCAATATTTCCATTCTACTGTACACACTTATCTACATGTGTATCATTTGACCTTTATTTACATGCCTGTTCTAATTATTTCAATTCTACGGTGCACACTTATCTACATGTGTACTCTTGACATGCAGGCTCAGCTATCCTTCAAATACACGAACTCACTTTTTCGAACCGGGGGGAAGGGGGCTTGATAGGATAGTACTCTCTTCTCCAGCAGGCTTGCCTGCTAGTGATGAAAATAATATACTTATAGAACAGACAGAAAAAGAAAAGGGGAATTCACATTCACTCCATGCAGGGAGGCGTCACTGGCATCTTTCTATTCATCATTTCATTTTAATCCTTAACTCTTTATGATATATGACGTTTTAATCTGTGCTCTTACCACGTTATATTTACACTATTGAAGTACTCATCAAGTCGGTTTTTGAACATATTAACTGACGTGCTTTCTATAACACGGTTGGGCAGGCTATTCCACGTTTGCGTGATTTTAAACGTGAAGTAATTTTGAGCTATAGTAGAGTTAAATCGCTTGTTCCCTCATTTTAAACCATTTTGGCGTGTGTTGGCCCTTTCGTCCATCTCGAACAATAGTCTGTAATTAATATTAGTAAATCCTTTTAAGATTTTGAATACCTCGATCAATTGTCCATGTAATCGTCTACTTTCAAGTGATAGCAGGTTTAATTAGCAGAGTCTATCTTCGTACGGTTTGTTTTGGATTCCAGGAACTAGTTTCGTAGCCCGACGTTGCACTCTTTCTAACTGCGTTATATTCTTGTTTAGGAAGGGACATCAAGATTGAACCGCGTATTCGAGGTGTGGGCGCACGAGCGATTTGTATAGTGGCACGATTATATCTTTCGATTTGAGGGTAAAATTCCGAGCAATATATTCTAGCATTCAGTTTGCTTTTTGGCAAGCTTTTACGCATTGATTCGATACTTTAAGGTCCTCCGAGATTAAAATCCCCAGGTCTTTTTCTAAGCTAACGGATTCGAGAATTTGGTCTTTCATATGGTATTCTATTTTAAAGTTATGACATCCTAAATGCATGACCTTGCATTTACCTATGTTGAGGCTTATTTGCCATTTATCCGCCTATTCCACAATAAATGTGTGTGTGTGTGTGTGTGTGTGTGTGTGTGTGTGTGTGTGTGTGCATGAGAGAGAGAGAGAGCTAATGGGAGGCAAAGGTGCTGTTATATCCGATTATTCTCGGCTTATTTAGCTGGTAAGTCGGTTTCCATACCTATTTACCTGTAGATAGGCTAGAGTAGGAAAGGGGCGCAAAGAAAAATAAATAAAGAAAAGTAGCGACACAAGTTTTGAACGCGTTTCCCGCGTCGCTGGACAGCCGTTAGCGAGAGTCCCAAACCACTCGGCCATCCTGAATCCCCCAAAAGACTCATTCAAGCAAAGCATTTAAGCCACTCGCCTGAACTTCTCGCACGCTACACAAGTCCCCTCCTAGAAGCGGAGCGTATTTTGAGGATTGAGGAGCACGCAGTCTGGAATTGTTATTCGAGGACTAAAGTTCTCCCTCCCCGGCCTCCGGTGTGTGCGGCACCATTGTAGATAGGTTAGAGTAGAATAGGGGCGCAAAGAAAAATAAATAAAGAGAAGTAGCGATATGAGTTTCGAACGCGCTTCCCGCGTCACTGGACAGCCGTTAGCGAAAGTCCCAAACCACTCGGCCATCCTGAGTCCCCCTAAAAACTCCTTCAAGAAAAGCATTTAAGCCACTCGCCTGAACTTCTAGCAAGCTACACAAGCCCCCTCCTAGAAGCGGGGCGTATTTTGAGGATTGAAGAGAACGGCGTTTGGAATTGTTATTCGAGAACTAAAGTTCTCCCTCCCCGGCCTCCCGGATCTGGGCACCATTGTAGATATGCTAGAGTAGGAAAGGGGCGCAAAGTAAAATAAATAAATAAAAGTAGCGATATGAGTTTCGAACGCGCTTCCCACGTCGTTGGACAGCCGTTAGCGAGAGTCCCAAACCACTCGGCTATCCTGAGTCCCCAAAAAGACCCATTCAAGTAAAACATTTAAGCTATTCGCTTGAACTTCTCGCAAGCTACATACCTACTTATCTCTAGCCCTAACAGTTTTTGCTCCACCTTGCTGAGTCCGCTGCTCACACGGGTTCTAACGGGTCCCGGACTAAGCTCCATCCTATGCACCGAGTTAGC
This sequence comes from Ceratothoa steindachneri, assembly GCA_963969495.1. Taxonomy (NCBI): domain Eukaryota; kingdom Metazoa; phylum Arthropoda; class Malacostraca; order Isopoda; family Cymothoidae; genus Ceratothoa; species Ceratothoa steindachneri. The sequence continues at coordinate 251,792,635 of OZ018318.1, forward strand.
CGCCCAGTTCAAATATGGCTCCCGCTTAGCAAGATATATAAGGAGAATCAGCTTTCCTACCCGACTTGCCCTAAAAAGGGTGGATAGGAAAGTAAAAGATTCATCCTTGTAGAAAATCCAGTCAAAGTCTTGTCTGAAAGTAGTAGTAGTCTCTTCCAAAATCTTTTTCATTAAAAGATGAATATCCCTTTTTTCGCTTTGGTGGATTGCTGTTCGAAATCTGCCTAAGAAAGAATTTTCAACATCTGCTATCCGTCATGGAATTATTCACAAGTTGCTACACTATATATAGTCTTTCTACTTAAACATAAGTATTACAAAATATGGCCAATCATGGCCAGGAAATTTTTAAGGGCAAACTAAGCGCTACAAGAAACATAAGATTGGAAGGCTCAGGTAACTGAGCTACAGTCCGATATTCCTACTAGAGTTCATAGGAAAGCTGTTAGAAAAACTGATCAACGACAGGCTGAGGAACTATCTGGACGCAAGGGACCGTTACAACGTGCAGCAACATGGCTTCCGCAAAAACCTTGGAACGGAAACAGCCCTTGCCTTGATGACCGAATACATTGATATAGCAAAGGCAGGGAATAAGAACGTAGATATAGTACTCAGAGACGTAACATCGGCTTTCGATAAAGTATGGACCCCAGGACTGAAAAAGAAGTTATGTGATCTAGGAATTGAAACAAATATCACAAAACTCATCTGCGACTATCTTGAAGACCGGGAGGCAATTATAAAGATAAATGATTTCGAAGGACAGCCCTTTCCCATGAAAGACAGGGTACCTCAGGGAGGCTGTCTAAGCCAAATGCTATACACGTTATATACGTGTGATATCCCCCCGCCTACCCAGGATTATGCCTTATATGTTCAGCTGGCTGACGACATATCACAAGTGATCACTAGTGACTATCGTAACCCAGCAGACATTGCGAACAAGACGGCAGGCGAAATAGATAACTTTAATATCTACGAAAATCGGAACAAGATACCTACTAATATGGAGAAATTCAAAGTCCTTCCCATTGAACGTAATAAAACAGCCAATATACTAGTACGGGATGAATTCTATCCATATAAGGATGAAGCTCGGGCTCATGGACTTAAAATCACAACGAGAGGGTATTACAAACATCTTAAAGAGAAGGTCGAGCAGGCCAAGAGAAATTTACGATACCTCTAGAGATTTAGGAGGCTTCCCCCCCCCCCAAACAAAAGAGGAAGATCTATGCATACATACCGAAAAGAGTACTCCAAAGCATAAGACCACCCGAACTCGACCACCGTAATAGACACTACCGTCGTGGATTTGACAGCAGCCAACTGCGTACGCAAGAGGATGCTGTGCCACTATATCGTTAAATATACTCCGAAAAAACGCTAACAACTAGATAGGACAACCAGATGAACTATTTCATACATAATATCATGTATGTTTTTTTAAGTAAAAAAAAAAGATCAGCAGTGGACACATTAAACACAAAAACAGAAAGAATAAATAATAACTAACAATTAAATAAAAGGTCCAAAAAGTACACGCAATAGTTAAATATGGCGCATGTGAAACATACGTGTATGAAAACATCAAAAGTGAGTAAGCTCTATATACCCAATTCAAGCAAACCTGAAAACAAAGGCTTGATGCTTCTATTCTGTTCAATAGATACATGAAAGAAAAAAAAAGCCCAAATGAAGATATTGTGTGCCAGACGTACTGGCACACAAACCCTTCTACTAAAATATCACATTTTCTAACTATACCCTCTCCTACTATTCCACACACTTTTTCCTATCTTTTAAGTTCATTTTCATTTTGTCTGACTATTTGTCATTCACCGCTTGGATCGCCTTCTCGCTGGATCACTCACGCTTGGTAAAGCAATCACCGAAAGCCTCTTCACCCTTTGCTTCGAAGATAATTTTGGCCACTGAGGTTGGAAGTTTAAATACGAAGGAAGTTACGAAGAACTAAATCTGTAAATCTGTAATAAAATTCATACTCGTTAAAAGAAGATTTTAAGATAAAAGAACATCTCAACCTCACCTCCATCCTCATTCTCATTTTTCATTTTAATATCATATATTGTCACCTACACCTTTTTCTCTACCACACCCCCAAATCCTCCCATTCGGGAGGTACTAAAAAGAGAATTAATAATTTTCATTAGGCGCATCATACTCATCATGACTGCCTAATTTCCCCCCTCCCATCCCCAACCTGGGCGCTATGCCTTGATTAGTGGACGCTGTCATTTCAATCTCATCTCAACTATACAGTGCACTTACAATTGCATTATTGGGGGTACAGGAAGAGGAAGGTCTGAGGAATAGCCCGCTGTCAGATACCCGTATCAGAGGAGACTCCGGATAATGGGCCGGGATGCAACCTTCCTCAGGGGAGCTTAATCACTCTGCCTGTGAAGGGCCACCAGAATCGCTGAGGGACATACAACCGTCTCAGCGTATGTCGGATGCAACCGCAGTTTTTAACTCCATCAAGGATGCGGCACCCCTGGTTAGCGCTGGTTGATTCCACGCTAACCAATAAAAGGCCCGTCACATTTCATCCCTCGAGAGGAGCACACCCTGGTCCACCATTTCACCCATCATCATCTCATTCTTGACAGCCAATCTAGTGAAGGCGCGGCCAAAAGGAAGGGGGAGGGTCCAAAACACCACACTAACATGGATAACAATCTAGAGTATAGAAGACTCTCACTGAGAACCGAACCTGGAGCACAAAAAAACCCGAAAGAGGAGTACTAATAAGGACTCTTTACACTAAAGTGAAGATTGCACTTACTAAATTAATATAGGTCCCCCAATGGCTACGTTGCCCTATGAATGACATAGAACGCCTGATGGCGCCCGAAGGACTAAAGGCTCTAAGGAAGATCGGACTTTCCCCCAAACTTCCACCACAACTCCTGGAAAACCGCCCCTTCGTCGGTCGAAAGGTAGACCTCTATGTGTGATCCCACATAAAAGAGGAATTGAAAAAGGAGATCGAAATGGAAAACCAACATCTGAAGATCGCAGAAATCATTAAATTTGGACACCACATACACGTGTTCAAAGTCATTTGCGCCTCGGCGTAGATGGCAAATAAGGCAACCAACAACGGGATCCTAGCCTTCGGAATGAGGATACCCCCTGAAAATTTGGAAAACAAAAATTTTTTGAACGTACAACCTGCTTCCAATGATATGCCATTGAGGAGCACGTAATAAAGAAATGCCAAAATAGAGACAAAAAGTATGCTCAGAATGAGGCGGTAACAATCACACATTCAAGGAATGCACAGAGACTACAAAGAGATGCGTTAACTACCAAGGTCCACATAGGACAATGACAGTGAACTGTTGCCCGAAGAGAAGAGAAATAATAAACAAAAAAAAAATAAAAGCAGAAGAAAGAAAAAAATACAGAATAATCAGACATACGCCAGCGTAGCAAAAGCTACGGTAAAAGAAATTAAGGAAACACAAGAGCCCAAAATAAATATCACTGTTAATGAAGGAACAGGGCTGGACATTCTAGCGTGTATTATATACGCGAACGTACAAAAGATTGCCCGACCAGGGACCTTCTCAGACACACTCAATCTTCTCTTAGAGAAAAACGGAGTAAGGAAGATGTGCCCCCCCCTCCATCCTCCTCGGCTCTCGTATGTGGGGTAACGGCGAGAAAAACTCTACAAATAAAAGATATGCTGGACATAGGAGTAAAGATACAAGAAAATAAAGAAACAATCGAAACCGAGGAACCAAATGAAGATGAAAAAGAAACGGAAACTTCAGAGAATGAACAAAAAGAGGAAAAGAAGAGCCATAAGAAAATAAAAAAACACCCAATTAAAAATAACCAAACCGAATGGGAGACCCAAACTGACACAGAAAGCGAAACGGAAAGAGAGGAAGGCTGTCGTTACGAAGCAAGAGACTTTAAATTTAAGATCTTCGTAAACGAGGCCTATCCCTTACCCAAAGGTACTAAATTGAAGGATATAAATAAAGGTCTCGAAAAAGGTGCCTGTAAATGGAACTACGCTGAGGAGTTCCTGAGCATGCTCAAATCCTTCAAGCAGAGAGCTCCTGACTGGACAGGGATTACCCAAAACCATCTGGTAAATGCTCTTTTACGCATGCTATAAGGCATTACGAATGTAATGAAAGCGGCACTGAACACTGGCTACTTCCCTGATGGATACAAGGTGGCAAAAGTCATCTTTATACCAAAAGGACAAAAGTTGCCAGAACAGCCGATGGACCACAGGCCAATCTTCCTCTTGGAAATCATCGGCAAGATTCTGGAAAAGATCCTACCCAATAGGCTTCAGAAACAACTTGATGAAGAGGGGGCCCACAACCAAGAACAACATGGGTTCCGGAAGAAGCGTGGAACGGACACCGCACTCGCGCTCCTAACCGAGAATATTGCCAAGTGCCGAGCGGATGAAAAGTACATCGACATCGTACTGAGGGGCGTGCAAAAGGCTTTCGACAAGGTCTGGCTGACGGGCCTTCAACATAAGATCCGGAAGCTTCAGCTAGCCCCAGTCCTGGAACGAATTATCTGCGACTTCGACATGGAACGGCGCGCTCGAATCATGATTGAGGGTCACCAAAGATCAGAGTTGCTCCTCGAGGCCGGAGTCCCGCAGGCAAGTTGTCTGAGCCCCCTCCTTTATCTAATCTATACAATAGATTTACCAACTCCGGTAAAGGAGGAATCATTATATCTCCAGTTCACGGATTATATAACCTAGGTGATCCCTGGTACATACAGAAATCCCAGGGCTCAGGCTCTCGAGACTGCAAATGAAATCAATAACGTAAATGAGTTCGAAAGAAAGTGGAAGATCCGCACGAATAGCCGAAAATTGTAGATCCTCGCCCTCGGCCGCAGAAAAAAACAGTGGATGTGACAATAGGGGGGCTAATATTCCCCTATCACCAAAAAGGGAGTGTTCTGGGGCTCAACATCGCCTCCACTGGGTATAGCCATCACTTCATAACGCGGGAAAATCTGGCGAAGTTAGAACTCAACAAGCTTCACAGATTTAGAAATATGAGCTCTAACAACATCAGAAAGCTATATCTTATACATATTCGAGCAGCACTCATATACCCCGCGGTGGTGGCCCAAACCCTAAGTAGTGCTCGCTTGAAGCGCCTGCAAAGAGTCCAAATCAAGGCGTCTCTCTATATAAACAAACACAGAAGGAGAGATCAAATACCCCAAATAGAACTCCACCGAAGAGCCGCCTTGACACAAATCAATCTAGCGACCCAAAGTCTGACCAAAAGAACATGGGAGAGGATCCTGAATGAAATGGCACCCGAAATAGCGGAGGGTCTATACATCCCAGCTCGAGACAATACTCAGAGGAACAGTAGACACCGTTGTTCACATAGAGACCACACTAAACAAACAACTACACACTGTATATATTAACAAATACACTCACAAACATGAATGAATGTGTTGAATGAAGGCTATATAAATGTATATTTTTCATTATAACTAGTAATTGAGAAAAAATAAAAAATAAATAAACAAAAAATAAAATATAGTATAGAAGAATTAGATTACTTGATTAACTACATATAGTATTACTTCTCAAAATCTTATCTCTCTTAAAATAAGTATAATATTAAGGAGATAAATATATATATATAAATAAAACAAATAAATATAATAATTTTAATAATTTAAACAAAAATTATATTTCAAAACTTAGGAAAAAAAAAGGTTGCAAAATAAGTATTAAAAAAAAGCTTGAATGCTTTATAACGCAAAATCAGGTTTACACAAAAATACAAGTTACAGGATTGAACGGCATGGACAAAGAAAAAGAAATCTAAATAAATGAAAAGCGTAGCCCTCACTACCAGGGCAAACCCTACATACTCTCTTCAACCACAATCTATCATCTCATCTTCCACACCAATTTTTTTCTTAACTATTATTCATCAAATCAAATCAAACATAATATTAATATCAGAACACGGAGTGAATCCAGAAGAAAAAACAAAGAAATTGTTTGATTATAACGTCATAAATGCGAACCCTTCAGTCGGCTGTTCTGGAAACTTTTTTTCCTTTTGGTATAAAGATGACTTTTGCCACCTTGTATCCATCAGGGAAGTAGCTAGTGTTAAGTGCCACCTTCATTACATTCGTAATGCCTTGTAGCAAGCGTGGAGAAGCATTTACCAGATAGGTTTGGGTAATCCCTGTCCAGTCAGGAGCTCTCTGCTTGAAGGATATGAACGTGCTCAGGCACTCCTCAGCAGTGATCGGTCGTCCGTGGCCCACCATTCTCCTCTCTTCGGAAACGTGCGGGTAGGGGTGCGTGCGGTGGATGCTGGTATTGAGTTCGTCAATAACCTGGTGTTCGAATTCCAGGTCAAAATCCTCATTCTGTTCAGGGAGGGTAGAGAATATTTTTTGCCAGTACTTTCTGAACCTTCTTCTGAGTCTCTCTGGATTTTCTATGATTTCCCCATGATCTTCCAGCCTTATTTTCTCCTTCGGAGGCATACCTCTCAGTTTTTGTATCTCCTTCCATATTTCTGAGGGTTCTGCTGTGTGTCGAGCCTCTCGATAATTCCGTCCCATATTGCCCGTTGTTGTACGTTGATCCGGTCTTTGAGTTCCTCTCTGAGTTGTCGGAGTCTTCTGGTGTTATCTCTATTTGGGCCAAATTGCTTGACTTCCTCATAGATCTCTCTATGTTCTGAGGCAATATATCGCATCTCCTCGGTCCCCCTGGGTTGCGGAGGGCTTTTATGCGTGATGTATGGAATACACTTTTCGTCTGCTTCCATGATCAGGAGTGTTATGTAGTTTATTTCCTCGTCAATCTCATCCAGGATAGCTCCGCTTAGGTCAGCCGGTTCAAAGCTGTTGA